>BMAO01004009.1:0-173639 GCA_019973975.1 Trichonephila clavata | reverse complement strand
CTCTTGTTTAGAATCTCTAGTGGCATACATAGACTACTATTTCAGTTAGTGAGCGTATGTATTCACTTCCCAATATAAAGTCACACGAATGCTATTGGCGGCGGACTCGTGATTTGAAACTTGGTCAAATGACAGGACTGCATCTGAGCGGGCATTCCCTTTCCGAGCATCACACAATGATTACTTCATAGGAAGTGCTTACATTTTAGAAACAGTAGATAAAAGCCCAAGCATGATCATTATGCTAAAAAAATTTTTAAAAAGTTTTGTATATTGCGGGGTTGAACCATCAACCCTTGTGTCCGCCACTGGTAACCTCTAAATTTATATGTACTGTGCCCTTAAGCAGAGGTCTAATTTTGCTGTATTTCACAAAATGCGAATTTTAAAAATACGTTTAGTGAGTAATATAATTATTTTTATTTGTTATGTTTACTTGAGTTATTTTAACCCTTAGGTCAACCACAAAGCACAAAGATATACAGCGCCACAGAAACTACAAATTTTACGAAAATTCAACGTCATTAGATTCAAAGTTTCGCAATTTAATATTTTTTCAAACATTTTCTCTCGAATGAAGCAGACAAAACACCCCGGCCACATAATCCTTTCCTCTACTATACAAAACAGATTTATCCTCTGGATAAAAATATATACTTTTTTTTTTCTTTTATCATCAATTATAGGATCAATGAGAACACTCGTAATTTATGGAGCCAAAAATTTTAATAATCTCAAACGTCTAACTTCTAGTTATTTGTATCTCAATTTAATCTCGCTCAATGTACTTAATTGGTTTTTCTTTTTTCCCTCGCTTTTTTTTTTCATTCGCAGTGAGAACTTCTAAAAGAAAATTGTTTTAAATAAAAGGGAGCACGAAAAGCATTCTTTTTAATCATTGTTATTAAGACGGTAAGTTATATTTTGATTTTTGTTTAGTTATTTTTCACTTGAAACTTTAAAATAATAGACTACAGTATATCTAACTGAAGTTGATAACAGTCCTTTCTTACTGTGATAACAAGAATCAAAAAATTTTATGGCTGCTTTAGTAATACAAAATTCATATTCATAACTATATAAATAAAAGTTAAACCATTGAAATAAAAGCAACACAAAAACGCTATTTTATTTATTATTATTCGAATCACGCAATAAAAAAATATTAAGACTTTTGAACTAAACCTCTTCACACATATAAAAAGAATTATCTGCCATTTTAACCAATTTTATCTTAAAGAAAATACATATATTTAAAATGCAATAATTCAAAAAAGAACTGCTGAAGAGAGCTGAAGTCAGGTTTAACTGTTTTAAAGCAAAGAAGAAGGAAATGTAACGTCTCATTGGAAACAAAGAAACGACAGTTCTTTTCGAATTCCCCATAATCATTTCGAATTATTTTTGTCGGGCATCATTATCTTCACCGCTTGTATAACCCCTTTTACAACCCCTAGGGCTTTTAAAAACGATCATGTGGGATCCCCTAATATTTACAATCGCTATGAATTACAGTCATTAGAAAGAATTCTCTGTCCATTTTAAAGACATTACAAGCGGTCAAAGGTGGTGGCGAAAATCAGTTAAATGCAACACTTCTTCAAAACACCAGATGTTAATCTGCTAGACAAAATAAAAAGAATTGTGTAGCACAGTCATTTCAGTAGTAGCTAATTCAGCCCTTTGCTGTCGTCAAACAAATTGAGAGGTCACCATGCCCTGTTACAGGGTAGAAGTAACACAAGTAGAAACGCTTCACTAATTCTTTCGTTATATAATCATCATGATTAGTACTGATGTTATTAGTTGAACGATGAAAAATGTTGTTGGAATACCAAATGGAAATGAGGCAGGGTTTTTATTTTATTTTACTTCATTTTTGGGTCTTTCTGTTGTGATGTTTGTTTCAATTGGTAGCAAATCTTTAAACATTGTAAGAATAAAGATGAAAATAATCTTCAATCAATTCCTACAATTAGTTCACACTCTCACTATATTTATCTTGTTCAAATTTTCAATCGTTAATAAAATGCATTTTAAAGCACTCAATTGAGCTGAAATTTTAAATACATGCTTATTTTGGATGACAATACAGTAATTTAACTATAATTAATAAAAATTAATTGATTAAATCTAATTATTCAAAGAATTACAAATATAGTCACGTGGGCATCATTTTTGACTTGTGTGCAAACTTGAAAAAGTTCTTTTCTCACATTTTAAAGCTCTCATTTGAGCTGAAATTTTTTGTACACTATTGTTTTGGGTAACAATGCGATAATCTAATTGTAATTAATTATAATTAATTGACTGAATATAATTATTTAAAGAATTATAAGCAAAGCCACTTTGGCTTCATTTTTAGCGACTTGGGTCAAAACTTTAAAATATTTTTTCCCCCTCACGTTTCAAAGCATTCAGTTGAAATGAAATTTTATATACACGATTGTTTTGGATGACAATACGATACTTTAATGATAATTAATAAAAATTAATTGCCACTTAATGTTGTGAATCTTTATATGTATATATATATATTTATATTAATTGTAACTATTTAATAAAAAGTAACTAAAATAATTTTTTTGTTGATCTAAGTCAGGGGTGGCCAACCCCCGGCACGCGTGCCACATTGTGGCACGCGAAGACTTATTGAAAAATTACAAAAATGGTATGAAAATATTACTGAATTAATTGAATTACAATAGAAAATTATCATGAAGAGAATATGTAAAAAACAGAAATTTTCTGCGTGAGAATTTTAAAGGCACTAGGCAAGATTTTTTCTTTCCTTCAGTATAGTGCCAAAAATGAGATTATGCTCCAAAACGTTCAATTCCACACATTTTCTCGTTCTGAGAAAAATGTTGAAACTAAAAACAAATAAATTCTCTCTCTCTCAGTCGGTCGAATCTGCCCCAAAAGTCACCCAAAATGAAATCATGCTCCAAAACTTACAACTGCACAGCAATGTAACGTTCCGAGAAAAATGTTGAGTAACGTGAGACTAAAAACAAATAAATTATCTCCCTCTCGGACGGTCAAATCTGCCCAAAAAGTCACCCTCTTTCGAGGGCGGTTAATTTTTAACATCTCGGATTTCCATTCGAATTTCAGCTTCCCCTTGCAGTGCTGAAGTTTAGTGTTTATAGCTATTGGCTGTCAGCAGGATGTCAGATAAAAAAGTTTTTCCGAAGGTGTTGGCTATTTACGATTTTTGTAATTTCAAGAAGTAATTCTGCAACATATTAGAAGAGCAGCTGTTGATACGATAGAATTAATTCTATCAGCACAAAGTAGCCACTTTATAAAGCATTGGGAGCGAGAACTTGCATCTATGACTAATCAGAATACTGGATTCGGAGCCTAGAAAATTTGTAGCGTAACATCGGCAAATTGTTTCTAGCTGTCAGACTCAGTTGGTTTTAAACTCTGTTTATATAGCAAGACGCGTTAATGTTTTTTTCTTTTTCTAAAAAATTCTTTTTAGATTTTAGATTGAGCGTAGTTGTTTAAAATTTTTTTTTATTTTCAACATGTTTATGAGTAAACCTTCGACCTCGAAAGGAAATTATGAAGATAATATTGCATCAAGTGATTTTAAAATTGTCTGGGAAGAACAATTCTTGTTTACACATCAAAATGCTTCCAAGCCTGTTTGTTTGGTATGTGGAATTTGTATAGCAGTTCCAAAAATTTTAACTTGGATCGTTATTTCAAACAACTGCATAGTGATTTGAAAAAAAAAATACCTCTTGGTGCTAATTTGCGAAAGGATATTATAAATAATAAAAATAAATCTTTAGCCGGCCAGCAATCTTTGTTCCAAAAGAGAAATGACGAAATGGAAACTATGAAGAAGGCTTCTTATGAACTTTCTTTGTTGTTAGCCCGCAAGAAAAAACCATTTTCTGACGGAGAGGAGATAATAAAAAGAAGCGTTTTAATTTTCGCCCAAAATGTCGGTGATCTAAATGTCAAAAATATGGTTGATAAAATAGCTTTGTGTCTAGAAATACCCTCATGCGTCGTATAGATGGCATGGGCCAGGATGTTGGAACGTAAATTGTCTCTGGACTTCAAAATTGCAAATATTTTTCATTAACTTTGGAGGAATGCTGTGATTTTTCAGACAACGCGCAGTTAAGCATCTTTGTGCGTTACACAAACAATAATTTCGATACTGTGGAAGAACTTTGATTTGCGCCCCCCCCCCCATTTAGTTTTAACTACAGGTGAAGACATTTTTAAGGAACTTAAAAATGTAATTGAAGTTAATAAAGTAGAGAATGGACAAAATTAGACAGTGTTTTCACAGATGGAGCGCCGTGCATGGTTGGCAGAATAAAAATATCTTGCTGCATAGCTTGAAAGTTATTTGGGAAGAAAAGTTATCAGGTATCATTGTATTATTGATCAAGTAGCTTTTGTGCCAAGGACTTAAACTTGTCTTTCGTTGTTGACCCTGTGGTGCACTGTATCAACAAAATACGAGCTCGTGCTCTGAATCGACAAAGATTTCGTACGCTTTTCCCCGAAAAACGGAAGAAAATATGGCGTGTATGTCGTAGTATGTGCTGGCTTTCCAAAGGAAGTTCTTTTGTGAGATTTTGGAGTTTGAGGGAATGTGTTTTAGAATATATATCTGGAAGAAAACGGTGAACACTTCCCAGTGAATGCTCGCTCCTTAGGAGTGAAAAATGGCTGTGGGATTTAGCTTTTCTTATCAAAATAATGGAACATTTAAACAATTTAAATTTAAGATTATAGGGGAAAAAATTGTATTTTTACTACCCTAGTTGGTTGTCTATCTTCTTTTGTAAACAAACTTTTGCCTTTTTGTCTGGATTTTGGAGAGAAAAAAATATATATATAACTCACATTTCATGCAGGAATAATCTGCATAAGTTAGTAATGATCCGAACTTTAATAGATTTTTAAAAAATTAATATCTACTTTGCAGGATTCTTTCAGTGCCAGGTTTGAGGATTTTAAAGATAATTAAAAAAAAATACTGAACTTTTTACTAATCCTTTTTCGATTTCTCTTCAAAAAATTAAGTGTTACCCACCTCAGGTACAAATTGGAATTTATTTACCTACAGCACCATATTACTCTGAAAAGCAAATATAAGGAAATTATTTTAACCGCAAAGGATCCGAATTACATCGAGTTTTGGAAATTTGTGCCACAAAGCAACTTTTCAAATTTACATGATTTAGCTGTCAGATATTGTTGTAGATTTGGATCTATATATGTCTGAAAAAAAATGTTTTCTGTTATGAACGTAATTAAATCAAAATATCGCTCAAAATTAACTGATAGGCACCGAAAACACCTAATTTTGTTAGAATCTTGAAGAACTAATCCAAATATAGATGATTTAGTAAAAAAAACTACAAATTCAAAAGCCGAATTAAGAAAGTATTGGCAGCTGAATAATCATTTAAAATTAAACAATAAAATATAAGTTTCTACTTTTCTTTTATTTGTGTTATGCCATTTTTTTTTAAATTTATTTATTTATTTTACATTTTTACTATAGAGAACTTGCATTTAAAAATATGTTTTTGGTGTAAATAACCCATAATAAGCCTATAACTAACATTTTTTCACTTTTGTATATTTTTAGTTTGGTGGAAAAGTTGGAAGTGGCACGCGTAATTTTTTTAATCAGATTGTGGCACGCTTCCAAAAAAGGTTGGCCACCCCTGATCTAAGTAGTAATTGGCTTTAAATTATTTTTTTTATATTACTGGTTTTTTTATATTTGTCCAGATACCGTTCCATTGCTATCAGAAGCGATTGAATAAAAAGAATAATATCGAGGAGGATTGCGGTTATATGGAGAAAACAAAATATTAATTTGAACTTACCTATGCGGAAAACGTGTTCATTGGCAGAGGTGGTAAACTTTTTACCGTTAGAGGCTACACGTAAATTAAGTAGTAATAAAGGAGCCACGCGCATAGGTTGATGTAACTATAAATGCAATTTTTATAAATGCAACTTTCTACAAGATGTATTGTTAAATGATTTGACTGAAAACAGATTTTTTTGAAAATCATTTTTACAGTTTCAATCGATTTAATATGATTTTTTGTGCCTATTCCAAGAAAATAATTTCAAATAGAATATGAAATCTCTCTCTATTATTTTATCCATACAACCTGTTTCAAAATTTGAAACTGAGAAAATTTACAAAAAATAAACCTAATAATTTTTTAACATGCCATTATCTTCGTTATATAATTCTTTTAATATATTGAATTATCTTGGTTTAGTATGACGTATGGTTCAAAAGAGTTCCACTTTTATTGTTTAAACTCTCGAAACATCAAACGATAAAGTGAAAACATTTTTGAAAGAAAAAAATTCCCCTTACTATAATTTTGGAGTTTTTATTCCGGATGAATACTTATAATCCGGAAAAGGAATATCAGTATTTGTAAAATGCTTATAAATATTTATCTAATATATTAAAAATAAAGCTCAATTTCAAAAGACCAAACTAATGCAGCGAACAAAATTAAAATAGCAGTCAACACAAATTTAAAGCATAAAAGTAATTTTTCTATACTCTCTACAAAAGCTTCTGCTTCGTTAAGACGTGGTTGCGTAACTTATACTACTTTTAAAATTTAAATATTTAAAAAAAAATTTTTTTTAATTAAAAATGCAAGTATTTATTATTCGGAGAAAAATATCTTGCATTTTAAACAGTTAACAAATTATCAATAAAAGCTTATTTCTTTATTTAAAATCCTATTTGACAATATACTCATCTATGGTAAAATATATGCTTTTTAGCCAATTTCCATGGCTTATAGCATCAACCAATCATCGAACATTGTCTCAACCAGGTCAAAAATCTACCATGAACATCAAGTCAGGAAGTCACACTTCCGGATCCTCTCGTAATAACCAATCGTCTTCATGCCTCTCCGCAGACTGTGGAATTCCACCAAACGTCGTCACCAACATTAAAGACTGTCACATATGGGATTGAGGTCTGTGTTACAATCTAGATGCTCACAGATAAAACGCCGTCAACGTAGCTTATAAATAACAAGACAAAAAATCTTGAATGGATTAGCGTTTTCCAACAATAAGACAGTACTTTTCGCTTTATAAAATTGATTTAAAAAAAAATTATCTTCTTTGAGTATTAAATGTTTCCTATGTACGAAAACCAGACCAGAAGTTGTTCTTTTTATTATTATTAAAAGCTTTTATTTAACTTACAATGTATGTATGTATGTATGTATGTATGTATGTATGTATGTATGTAATTTGTTCGGGTGGAATCTTGCAATTCAATTTTGAAGCTGATATCTTCATCGCATTGAGCTGAAATTTTTTATACACATTTAGTTTGGATGACAATGCATGTTTTGACCATTTATATTCCGATATTGCAATTAATTAAAAAGATATTAATTAAAAACGTTGAAATAGTTTTGGGCGCCAACCTCGATATATCTGCATTATTGTAATAATTTTATTGTTACAACAATGACAAAAGTTGGCGACGAAAATCGGTTTTCAGCCAAACTGGAATTTTATTACGTTCCGCTATTGACTGTATTAATTAACTTTGTCTAAAAAATAATTACAGTTCTACAACGTAAAAATAATCTAATTTCTACAAAGTATGTAATTCTTTTACAAATTTCTATCTATTTTCTTGGATTTAAATTAAAAACAAAAAAAGTAGAGCTATTTTTCAAGTAGATGGGTACATTGTATACCTTTCTCAACGCTGCCAAGTTAAACTGAGATGGAGTATTGTAGAAATTCTTTAAAAAAATTTTCTAACTTTAATCTATGAAACTCAGACAAAAAATAATTACAGAACAGGAAAGATCATTTATTTCGTCCCGATACGGTGTAATGTTTTTTACAAAATAATATTTGTATTTCTTACGATTTTTTTTAAATAAGTCAAAATGGATGCGTTTTTATGAAAATAATGTCTAAATCTTTGCACATGATTTTTTTTGTTCGAATGAATTGACATTCCGTATTAAAACAGTTCATGCTTTGCTATTTTAGAATCAGTCATTTAAAAAATAAAATGTCGAAAACTTTTTTTTCTTAAAGATTTTTCAAAAAAATAGTCAACATTTTAATTAAACATTTAATAACTTCGTCATTTATGAAGATGACCTCACGAAATTTTTTTTTCGTGTGGAAAATATTACCCAAGATCTTTAGGAAGATTGAAAAAATTGCTTAAAAATTACGGTTTTAAAAAAAAATTGTGTTGTAATACCCTTTTTGCGATAATTGATTCAGCTAAACCAGGGATTGCGAACCATCGTTGAATGAGATGAACAGGCTGAAAAACCTGTCCAGCTATAACTAAAAAGTAAAAATAAATTAAAAGTAAAAAGTCTTTTTTAAAAACAAGCTTTTATTTAACCGCGTTAAAAAGAATAAAATAAACTTTTCCTTTAAAACTTTCTTTACTATCAACTTATAACGTCATTACACAATTTATATGATATAAAAGCTTGTCGCGAGATTTACCTGAGGAGATAAACAAGTAAAATAAATAACTTGACCTGTGATTGATTTTAATTTTTAAAAATTCTTAACTAAGTAAATACGAGTACTTAAATCTTGCGACAAGCTTTTATATCATATAAATTGTGTAATGACGTTATAGGTTGATAGTAAAGAAAGTTTTAAAGGAAAAATTTATTTTATTCTTTTTAACGCGGTTAAATAAAAGCTTGTTTTTAAAAAAGACTTTTTACTTTTAATTTATTTATTAGCTTCTCCTGTATGTAACGGAATCTTTGAACTCGAATTTTACCCTTTTTAAAAGATCATATTAATTCGAAATTTTGCCCCCTTTGCCAGGACCGATGACAATACAATAATTTAATAATATTGCTCCATTATCCTGGACCAGGATAATCAGAATTAACGATTTCCCATTTCTAGATTTGGTGACTAAAACATTAAGTTACAAGCCTAAAGTGAAAAGACTCATGGTTAATACAAATACAACAAACAAACAAAAAAGTGTTCTTTATGTGAAATCATTTACTTTTTAGTTCAATTCACAATAAAAACGAGTTTTTTTAAAGTTTTTTTTTTTTAAATATAATTTTTAGCGTTATGAAAGTTATATTTGTTTAAAAAAGCAATTCAATATTTTTTCAAACAATTAACTCTAATTTATTTTCTTCTATCGTCCATCTTGACATCTTTTAGAATGTAAAGAAATTTAAGAGACCAGTTGTTGAAACCATTTAAACACTAGAAAGAGGTAGAAACTTGAAGTTTATTTGTTCTCTTAAGCAAATAAACTGTAAAATCCCATAACACCCTTGATAAATGGCCACCAACACAGAAGTCAAGCAACCGAAGAATAGCACTAATTTGGAAGAACGAGAATCTGTTTCTGCTCGTACGACCCCCCTGCGTTTCGTGCATGTCGTTAGATCTCATAAAAAACGAAGTAACTCACACATTTTCACTCCCAGTAAAAAGAAGACAAAGGCAAGAAGGGGGGCAGACAGGTAACTAAACAAGTAAAAGCAAAAAAGAGGAAACCCCAACTTCACATATGAGCCTTCGCCTTGGAAAAGCTTGTTAAGAATTGACCTCCCGCATGACTGCAACTTACCTGTAATAATTAAAAGGGCCCACAGCCCCGTAGGAGACTTGCGTCAGGTTCATTAGTTGAGCTTGCACATTCTGCACACCTGTCAATGGTACAGAGTTGAAGAAGGGCAAGATAAAGAATAAAAAAATAAAAAATCCAAGAGATGGCTTCTCTCTCTCGCTTTTTTTTTCTTGTTGTTGATGTTGCTGTGGGGCGTGAGGGCAATAGGCCTCTTTAACTTTTTTTTCTTTCATTTTGAGAGAAAATGCGTTATTTTATGACTGTCGTTAGTTTCTAGAACTTGAGTGAAATACGACGGACGAACCAGGTAGGGGATCCAGAAGCTACGCGGGAGACATGTGTAGATCTGCTTCTGATGAGAAAGAAAAATTCTTTTTTTTTTAGCAGACTGCTTTCTTTCGTCGTGAAAATCATCTCCTTCAACGTTTTTTCAACATATTTTATTTTTTCCCATCTGTCCTTTGAAGTGGATCGATTACTTGGACATAATCAGTTGTGGACGGAATTTCAATTGGTAAAATAATATTACAAGCACATATGATACCTAGCTAATACACCCTTTCTTCTCACGGGTGATTTGAAAAAATAAACAATACAGATTGTGTGAAGGATAATGAAGTTTTTAATGAGTTCATTTCACGTGAATTGCAAATTAAACAAAAAAAAAGGCTTCTTGCATATCTCAGCTGATCAAAAAAACCTATTTGTTAAATTTTAAAGTCTCAAGGTCTAATAGCTGATAAAAAAAAATTTATGTTATAATGCCCCGTAACTCTCTTATGGGTCGATTTTTGAAAACACTTTCCTAAGCTAATCTCTGCTTATCAAAAGTAACTCAATGTTATAAATTTTGTGCAATGAACGCTTAAAATAGTGTAAATAATTTATATCTGGATGTGTAATACGTTAATATTATTTTGTGTTGTATTTATTTTAAGTTAAAATTATAATATTCGTAAGCAACGCCGTTCATTACTTTATAATGACGATTCAATGGAAACATAGCGAAATGCTTTGAGATAGAGCCAAGTTGGTATCCGTTTTAGAGACCACATGGACGCCAAAAAGGACCATTCAATCAATTGGCAACTTGGCAGTTGATTGAATAGTGCAGAAGCTACTTTGCTGTAACACCACCTGGTGGGAATTTGAAACAAAGAGGATAGCACAAAACCTTCTCCACAAAAAAATACATATGCAAGGCAATTTTCATAGTGATCGGTTGAACGGTGTTAGAGTGTGAAGCGATTTCATATACATAAACATCCATTTATATATACAGAAGATGGTTTATTGTTAGCAAACAAAAGAGCGTATAGCATAGATTCCCAAAGTGGTCTATATAGACCCCCAGGGGTCCATAATGACGGAATTTTTTAACAGAATTATTTACTAATTTTATTGAGGTTAATTTACACTTACTAGGTGACAACATAAATTTTATTATGAGAACCATTTCAGCTTTTCTTTCCTGAGCTAACCTAAAGAAGTATAATTCTGGAGGTTCCGAATTTTTTTTTTCTAATTTTGTCACAGACAATCTGTCTGAACGCGTTTCAATCTACGTTCAACATTTAAATGCCTTTTATTCAGATTTTGAAACCAGGTTTGAGAATTGTTTTGATTTTGACAATACCATAGTAGGGAATGAACTCATATGGCCATATTGAAAAAAAAAATGTCACATAACAATAGGAACAAAATAAACGTGCTTCAGCCATTTTGTCTTTAAAAAGTCAAGCCTGTCATTTGTCCCAACTTATGGAATATCGTGAGGAAGTTTTTCATTGCTTTTCTTATAGTGGGAAAGAGTTTCAGCTCGGTTACCAATCTCCAAAACAAAAAGAAAGAAAGTAAGTAACTGGACACTACTAACAGAGGAGATTTAAAATTAAATCGAACAAGATTGATACCAAATGTTGAAAACTTGATATTGTAGCGCTAGAGATTCACCTCTCTCATTAAAATCATTTGTTTGTTGTTCAGTTATTTTATTTAATAGTTTTATTTATTAATTAATTTTTAATTTAATTAATTAACATGTGCTTTTTAAAAATTTTAAACACTTTACTTCATTACAGTTAGAGATTTAATTCTTTTAGAGTAGGAGTAGTAGCATCAGCTGTCGAAAAGAGAGTAGATAAATTTACAAAAATTCAATATTAATTAAGCAGGGGTCTACCCCAAACCGAAAAACAAAGCAAGGGGTCTATAAGGCAAAAAAGTTTGGGGACCTCGAACGTGTAGCATATGAACCTGTAAATATCAGTTTATAGCAAGTTGGATCAGTGAAATATTTTTAAGACGTGCTGCCTGATATGTTTTTCTTGAACAAGTGAGTTTCTTCAGTAAATTTCCAAGCAAACACCTGCGAGAGAAAACAGGCAGACTGATAAAAAATTCCAACAAAGTACTCAATCACTCTTTTAATTGAAATAAAACTTATTATGCCTCGCTTAGTTTAATAGAAACAACTAAAATAAACTACTTGTATTTGTTAGAAGCAGCAGACAATGGGCTAAACTTATGACAGCTGTAAGCACGTGTTTCCAGCGAATCAGTTCAAGGATTTTGCTCTTGCCCAACTTGCGATTTATACAGAAACTTTCCCTTAAAAAGCACATATTTGTCAACAATAACAACGCACATAAGAAAACAAAATGTTCTTGGCTTAAAAAAACACGTAGGGAAAGGAATTTTGTTTTTAAACTTTGAAAAACTTTGGGAATCAATACTTGAACATCATTTCCATTATCAAATTTGAAATTGTATCTAAATTTTACAAGTCTAATGTCAGGCATGAATTCAATAGGGAACAAAATTTATTAGTCCATTAACTGAGTGAAAATGCTACCAATTGCGAACTTATGGTATCCAACTACCGTAAAATAGTGAATTTTGTCAAAAATTGACATTTTTTATGATTTTATTTTATAGGTCATCTTATTGGCTTTATAAAAATACTAATTTTATTATTTTTCAAGTTTATTAGTTTATATTAGAACAAAAACTGCAAGTGTTTTAGTAAAAGCAGATGCCATTACTTTAAGCAAGAAATCATACTTTAAAACGCGTTTTACTCGAAATGTGTGTGTTTTTTTAAAGGCTCAAATGGGCCAGCGATTGCTCAAAATGTTTTGAAAAAAAATTGACTGAAATTTTTTGTGTATGTTCTGTATACTTGTAGAAGTGTTTTAACTTTCAGATTTATCAATCATTGTTTTATAACGAAATTTACAGTCGCTTATGTTAATATAATCACAGTTTTTTAAGCAATTCCATATAATAACAAAGATAAAGTGCTCTAGTTTTTGTAAAAATTAAAATATCTCTTATATTGAAGATCATTTAAAAAATGAGCAACATAGCAACTCATCAGAATTGAAAAATTGAAAATTTGTTCATAAACTTTTGGTACAGAATGGGTCCCGTTTATGTTATTTTTTGTAAATTTTTACCCATTTTTTTCCTATTTTAGTAATAATAATTTATTTTTCTCTTCTTAATTTTAGCATATTTTCCTTAAAATGTACTAAGCAAATCTAAAACCAACAACAAAAAGAAGAAAAATCCCCATGTCTCCATTTATTTTTTTAAGTTGTCGCAAGTAGTCTTACACTTTAAGGCCTATTTAAATCGAGTCAGTGAAGTAATACCAGAGATTGTGTATTCTTACAAGAGACCTACTCTTAATGCTATAAATTAATCAAATCATTGATTTATCTTATAAACTTACCTTTAAAGTACTCTCATTTTTAATCTCCTTTGGTTTGTTGAGAAAGTGAAGTTTTGGGTTTGTGGCTTAAACTGCTCCAAACGTTTGTAAAAATAGTGGTCTGGGCAGGAAAATTAAAGAAAGAGAAAACGATGACAAAATGGAGGATCGTAAATAGAGAAGAATCACTAGGGCACCACTGTTTCTTAATGTCCTTTGGACTGATTTAGAAAGGAGTCTTGCATAGAAAAGCTAGAAGATGTGGTTATTTTAAATTTGCAATCTATTTAAATAAGCTAAAGGAAATTAGCATAGATTTACTGGAAGAAAATGACACTATAAAATAAGATCTATCTAGGTAGAATTATTCAGAAAAAATTTACACGGGATAGTTATAGGTAAATAAATCGCGATTTTAGCTCGAAGATTAATTTTTAAGGCATGATGAAGACAAATACTGCATCAACCCTTTAAGGGTAAGAATTTTAAAATTTTCGGCACACACTTCTAGCATATTAAAATTTAATAAAGCAAGAATTAATTAAGTGCCCTTATCCTCATCAAAGCTTCAGAATAGCATAATACAATATTATTCCGCAAAAAAAAAAGACTTAAGTGTAGTAACATATATTACTCTTTTATTAGAACATAAATAAATCAAAAATTCACACATGCAAAAAAAAAAAAAACAGATTAGTACTTAGATATTTATAATATCTAACAAAAATCCTTTATGTCGGATTATTTTTCGGTCTTTTTGTCATTTTGCACTTTCCAATCACTCTTCGATTGTTACACTCATTTTTCACCAAAAGAAATTTCTTAAATTCGAAATATCCAATCCTTGAAAATGTTCTTCAATTTCCTGCAAATTGCATAATTTATAGCAGATTATACGCACTGGAATAGCTAGTCCTTAGTGGTCTCTCTATCTAAGTACCTCTTAAGCAGCTCTTAGCCCAGATATCGGGGGTCCTAAAGATTGGGAGTTGATTCGGCGGTATTGCTAATCCCCTGCTTATATACATAATAGGCCATAGAAAATTAATTTTAGTTTAATAGTAAACACGACACAATCAGTAACGTACACAGATCTATTTTTTTGGGAGATTATATTTTTAAAAAAGGCGCAGATGAAAACGCTGAAGAGTAATCTGTATGGTAAATTTTTTTTAAATGGTGACTTATTCAGCTGGTTTATCTCCCTTGTGTACACCACTGCATACAACGGTTCGTAGAAACTTCATTTTAGTTTTAAGTTAGGTGCTTTTATTAAATATAAGCTTTCTAGATACAGAAATTCCCATAGAAAAGCATATCACAATGCATTACAAAACAATAATGAAAGTCAAAATTCACATTTTTCTTTGAAATGATATAAGTAAACATTAACTTCAATTAAAATGTACGAAGAAATATATTATTTACCTGCAGGTGCTATGCATCTATTTATAATTGCTTTTGAAATTTATTTTACCTTACCTCACCTAACTTACCAACTTCTTGTGACTTATTTTGAAAACCTAGACGCATTCTTCTCCTAGCAATTATTTATTTTAGTTAAAATGTTTATGCTCTGTCCAGGTTAAACATTTTTAAAATCCCCACAGAATAGATTTCCTGTCTAATAACGATCCCTTTCATCCCCTAAAAGACTCTATTCAGTCGCCAACTTTTAACGGTTTCCGATCTCATTTCACCCTAATGACTCTTTACAGAACATGATTCCTTTCCCAATGTTCAAACTTTTCTCGTTTAAAAACCCCCGAAGAATGCGTTTGTGTAAACAGCACGTTAACTATCTATCACACCGGATTTAACTCGAGACAGTACGTACCCAACACGGCTTATGTACACTGGAACACAAGTTGATGACTATCATTCATAATTCATAACCAATTACGAAAGCCCACTGTCATTAACTGTCGAGCTTGATACCAATCTCTCTTAGTGGATGAAGGGTGGGTTGGTATACCCCTCCCCTCGTTAGAAGCATCACCCAAAATCGCAGACCAATTATACAAACAACGTTTCCATCAATATGTGGTGGGACTTCTTCAAGCCTAAACACACAGAAAGATCCCCGGCTCATCCCGCCAAACATTAGCATCACAAAGAACCCTACTCCGAAACCTATTGTGCAGTCTGGAAGGCAGAAGTTTTTGTTATGATAATTTTCGCCAGTGTCGCCAACGGTTTTCTGTATCTGTGACGATCTATCCACACAGATACCTCGACTAAGATCAATGTTTGCTTTGGCGAAATACTTGTTACAGACTCATTATTATGATCATCCAGGACGATGTCTGACTTTTGTGAGAGCCTGGCTCTTCTGGAATTTCGAATATCCCTTGGGATATTCACTTTGTTCGAAGAGTCGGTGGTTGGGACGCGTGGAAATAGTTGTCGAATAAGCTCTCTGGGCAAACAGTCTACACGCCTGTGTGTACTCGTCGAGCCCATCATGTTCTTTTGAGAGCTATTAAGGCGTGAGGCTTGAGTTTGGGTGACTGAGCCGTTACTTGATGAAAGTAAACCGCCTCGCCAAGTTTGCCTCAAAGGATGTGTGCGCCCATACATCCGAACACGATGGCGAAATGTAATAGGAACTTCCATAGTTCAAAACAGATCTTGGGGAAATTTCGGGCGAATGAAATGAGAACGGCGCGGTCACCTGATGTTTGGTATTGTGTTAAAACTAGTTGTGTAATTTCGGAAAGTGTTCTTCATGAATCGTACGCTGGAAAATTTAGACGGGCTTTGTGGTGTCGCTGTTGCCACAGAATACCCACATAATCAGAGGCAGGTTTTGAATAGTATTAAACAATTCTGTGGGTGGATAATCACTTGTTTTAAAAGGAATGACAAATTTAATGTCGTGGTATGAATTCAGTACAAGCTTTGAATTTCTAATATATTTAACTTAT
This sequence comes from Trichonephila clavata, assembly GCA_019973975.1. Classification (NCBI taxonomy): domain Eukaryota; kingdom Metazoa; phylum Arthropoda; class Arachnida; order Araneae; family Nephilidae; genus Trichonephila; species Trichonephila clavata. Next base: position 157,357 of record BMAO01004009.1, on the reverse strand, counting down.
TATATATTAGTCAATAAGCTTATGTATTAAACACTAGTAATAAATTATCGTTGGATTAAAATATTACTCTTCAAATCAAATCGGGAAAGATTACTTGATTGACAAATCCAAATGATTTCTTGATTAGCAAAGATATCTTTCAAAGGCATCCAATTACACCTATGAAGATTAAACAGATATTACTTTATGTATATATAAATTAACATTTAAGATATATATATATTAACAAACATTAAATACAATACATCAGGTATTGATATTATATTTCTACTATTAAAATGTGATTATTATTCAAAATTAAAATATATCCTATTCAGTTCATGTAGGTAGAAAATGTTCGAAAAATCAATGAGTCAGAAGTCCATTTCAAATAAACTACACCAGTTCTAGATAATGTACTTGCATTTGACTCCATGGTTCCTATAATAACGAGATAATAAAAAAAGTATAAATTATGTTAAACTTCTAGATATCTTTAAAATAAATAATGCAATATTTAAACCAGGGGTGGGCAGACTTTTCCAGGGCACTGGCTACTTCTAATTTTTTCAAGGTGTTGCGTTCCACGGGTTCGGACCCTCCCTCATATAGCCCTTGATTTTTTCCCCCAATTCATTATAATCCCATGTAAATAGTACGTAAAGTGTTATTAAGTATTTGTTATTAGTAATTTTTTATTATAATTAATGTTAATTATTTATTTAGAGATTTATTGTGTTTGCTGTTTTTGTTCCCGACAATCGACAAAATCAAAAAAAAAAAAAAATTGGGTTGCGTATTGAGGTATGATACGAGAATGATGACCTTCAACCCCATCCCCCCTTGAAAAATTCTTGTGTGCGCCACTGCCCAATGTCGTAGATGTGGTGAGGTATAAGGAAAAGGTTATTATTACAATAATAAATACGGAATATGTACTTACTTACGGAACTAAAGTAAAAAAACAACATTTTTAAAACCACTTTTAAAGCAAAACACAAGACGCAAACTTAATAATAGCCACAAATATAATCATATCAACTGATGCATGTATTATGAAACAATTAAAAATACATTAAGAATAAAACATTTTCACCTAAAGTTAGTTTGCGTTGTTATAGTCAATAGAAGACGTGTACTGTCAGCCAATTTTGAATTTTCCGTATATAATTACTAACTGCTAAAATCTTCAAGCGGTCCCACCAAAATGTCTTAATGGTCCACCGGTCGATCGCAATCGACGTAATGCCCACCACGGATTTAAACAAATGAATTTCACTTAGGAATTGGTTATGAACTATTTTATAAGGTTAAAAAAATGATGGGGACGTCTACCACCACGCAAAGAATTGTATGAAGGAATCTGATTGTCAATCCAAGAGGTTTATAATGCTATCTAATATTGTAGAAAAACCAACTTTTCAAAAAAAGAAAGGAGAAAATCCATTTTTGATCTATGGTTGTATAATATATCCATTTTTTATCCTCCAGGAAAATAAAGTACAATTTGTCAGCCATTTGAGATCAGTTATTATTGCTTTTATTATACCAAAATGTAATAGAATAATATCTCTCGGATTAGAGAAAAACTCTATCATAGAAATATTTTTATTACAATTTGAGTTTTTCAAAGCATATTGGGCTGGAATGGAAGAAAGAGACATGAGAAAATTCTAGATATTAGTAAGAAAGAAATGCAAAAAGATTTTGATTACGATTAAAATGAAATGACTGAAAATTTCAAATTCGATGTATAAATTAAAAATTATTTAATGTATGTAGCATGCCTTATAAACTTATACATATTCACACGCACACACATTGTATTGGTTACTTTGCAGCTTCCTACCATACGAATAAGTTACAGCTTCTCAAGAAAAAGAGAAAAAAGTTTTAAATCGTAGAAATTTCAACTACTAAGAAATTCATTCCAAGCGATTTTTTTCTATATTAGCAGTGAATATTTTAATAAATGAGCAATAAATATTTTGTGATACGCAAACCCTGCAAAATTACGAGGTCTATATACCACCATGAAATGCAAACTTCAAACGATTTATTGTCTCAGAGGCCCATGTTTTTTTTTAATTATATGACCAGTAATATTCAAAGTAAATCGCGAGTTTTCTGTCCCATTGTTGTTATAGTGAAGGCTCAATCATATTTATATAATCAAGTATTTAAAATTAAGATATTGTTGCTATTAAACATTGAATGGATATGTTTTTAATGGAAATGAATTAAATCCTTTCATATATATTTGACTCAGGACATTAACATTTTTTATCATTTTAAAAAATAGGGTCTCAACGTGAGTGACAGCGCCACCTTGTGGGCGCTTGAGACTTTCAAAGGAGCAGTAAGAGACCCAGAGAAAATTAGAGGGCGTTGAGACGGCACGGAGGGGCTTGGGCAGATTAACCGAATATAGTCTAAGAAAAGACTAAAACACACGCTGATTATGTACTGACAAAAGTAAACTTAAATACTGTTTATCTTATGTTAATTGTGTGTATTTAAATCATTTCTATATCACGTACGAAAATTCACTTATTTCGGTAGTTCGGGCAGTGAATGAAAAACTCTGAGATTACATTACATTTTCAGACCTACATTAAATTGAATGATATAGTGCATTTTAATTTCTGCAGTGAACGTGTTGTCTTCGTGAGAAGTAGGGAAAATGTTTCGTCACTACATTTCACTTCGTATATTATACAAGAAACATAATTGAATATGTTAACCAGGAATTAACGTGGGATTCTTGAAAGGCTGAAACTGTCAACTTATATTTATTTTGAAAGCAATAGTTTATTAAGAATTGCTTCATATCATCAAACCCCCTGTCTGTCTTTATAACAGGTAAGCTAAAACTTTTATTCCACTCTTTTAAATGATGAAAAAATTCAGTAACGTTTCAATTCCAACAATATCCTGTCTATGACTATAATATTACACATTTAAATATATTTGTGGCAATGGCTATTTCAGATGTAAAAAAAAATTGGGGCTTTAGAAAAAAAATTAAATTAAAAAAATATATTCTATTAGTAATAGAATATTTTTTAAAATTCAACTTTTGTTTTTCTCGTGTATTAAGTACACTCTTATTTCTCTAGAGTGGGAGGGGGCGGTATAAATATATTCAATAGAAAAGGGGGCGTCAGTTCAAAAAAGGTTGGAAACTTATGTTCTAAAATAAAAAACTGCATAAAATCCTGTTTTTATTTCAACAACTCAATATCACTCAGTTATTATAAAAAGAAGAAGGGGGGAAAATCATTATATCTTGACGTTTTCATATTTTCTCCAGTTTTCGACAGATAACCTCAGTTCTAGAAAATTTAAACATTACAAAAATAAAAACCTGCTATTTTCAGTAACCCCTTGAGGTACGTAAAAACATTTTACAAGGAAAAAATTTTCAAAAAAAGAAAATCTCGAGCAAAAATTACAAAAAAAGAAAGCCATATTCTTTTCTGAACATTTTTATTTTTCATCCCAAACAATTTCGCAAGAAAGAAAGTAAAAAAAAAAAAAATGTCTACGCAAAATCATCTCAGAATTTGTTATAATTTCGCAATGAAATAATACACTTTTCTCATTACAAAAACTTGTTGAGAAGGAAAAAAAATATTTTTCCCGTCATCTTCTTTAGCTGGTTTTGCTAAACAAACACGGCAAGAATTATTGTTTTTGACACGGGATGGCAATTATATACCAAAGCTAATTTTTCCGGAAATAACCGGAGTGTGTAATGTTCGTTACACCGTTTATGGCAGGATTTTTTTACACCGTTTTTCCATACTCAGTTTAAAGAAACAAAAGCTGTTGAAAATGTTAATTCGCTATGTGTCGCTTGTTTGTTTTTGAATCTGCTCCGTGGAGCGAACTGCAATATACCTCCAGGGAAGAAGATACCCTAGAAAAAAAATTTTCATTGTGTAGAACTTTTTTCTTACAGTGACGGTCACAGTCATTTTCGGGAACAAGAAAAAAAAAATTAATTATGCAATTTTTTTTTCAAGTCATATATTTTACATGACTTTAACACAAGAGCTGAGATTTAATGAAGAAAAACTTAAATTAGCAGCAATAAAATTTAAGACGTCACACTGCTGTTTATTTATTATTTTTTCTTAGAAATATCATTTGTCTTTTCGGATATTTTCGGCTCGTTTCAGAGCAAAGGATTTCACGCATAAAATTAAAAATTCATTGGGTTGAGTTGGAAAAAAATATGAATTCTTCGCCGTGTAATTTTTTAACGTAAAGAAGGGTAGCTTGTATGTTTTTTTTTAATTCTTAGTTATAGCAATTGAACATGGCTGTCTTAAATTTCCCCTTTTTTTAATAGAAAATGGTTTTATTTTTGTTTGATTTAATAGATTTCCGTGTCATGTTTTTGTTTATTCTGAATTCAAACTATTTATTTATCTAGTAAAATGTGATTCTATGTTAGAAAGAATTAATAACAGATTACTTTTAAAAACTTAAGCCGGCTGGGTGACTTGGTTAGTTTGTCGCTGGTCTTCCGCACCTAAGGTTGCGGGTTTGATCCTGGCCCAAGACGGTGGATTTTCGTGAAGCAGAAAATCGACAGCAGCCGTGTCGTATGATTGTACAGCATGTAAAAGATCAATAGAGTGTTTTTTTAGTCTTGGTGCTCTCGGCAAAATTAAATCCTGGTACAGGTTCGCATCGTCAGAGCTCAGGTGCCTGGACTCAAAATTATTTGCGGTGATTGGTATCTACCTGTATGGTGCCGCACTAAAAAGAGATACCAGCTTCCGGGGAATGTACTAAGTCTGTAATGGTTAAATATCAATTCGCAGCCCATTAGGAAAAAAAGTTTAAAAACCTTAATTTAGGGCTTTAAATATATAAAGTATCTAATCATTGAAAAAAATGGTGAAAACATGATCAAATGGAATGCAAAGAATAAATTTTTAAAGCGTTATAAACTGAATATTTTAAAAACCATTATAGCAACCATATCCCTATATTTTTGACTTTTAAATTAGCTCGCGCTATTGTGTTTACATAAAAAGCTGTTCTCCCCCTATCAATCAACCGATGCTCTTTTGCTTTTCTTAATCTTTAACCCCTTGAATACCAAACTGTGTTTTCTAGTACCCCCAGAAATCCAAGATTTCTAGGGATACTGACCTTGACGTTACGAAGCATTCATTTTTCCTTTTGACGCTGACTGAGACGCACTTTCGTTCGTGTTTCATTTCGCTTTTTAAAGTTTGTATAACTATATTTGTTATTTATTTTCACTTTTTCTTGCCAATATAGCATCGTCGATGGATTTCAACTAAGATGGTATTGAATGAGAATATTTTCTGGAAACCGATGAATACGACCATGAGTCTGATACGAATTTATCTATTTTTGATGAAAACGATGTAGAAGTGGAGCATAAAAAAGACAATACACTTATGTAACGTTCGTGGAAAAACTTTTCTGTACCAAGGAACATTTCGAGCAATTTCACAAAAATTTGCAATTTGAATTTAAATTTTCCTAATTTTTCAAATTTTTGTGACCCAGAAATTTTATAACTTTATAATCCCAACAAAAAGAAATCTACCTCATGTTTCTTGTACTGGTTACATTGGTTGTACACTTAAATAAGCTGTTCATCCACAAGAAGTTACAATGGGATTTTGCCAGTGGTTACATGGTACGCAAGGGGTTAATCCAACGTTTCCCAAACTCAAGGGCGTGTCCCCTCAAAAGGGGATAACTCTACGAGAGGGCACGAGCAAATTGAAAAATTAAAAACTAAAGATTATTTTTTAAAAAATTTATCAATTAACTGAAAGTAATCAAATATGAAATACATTCTCACATAATTAAGATACGTTACACTGATATAATACATTTATAAATGTATCAGTACTGCACAATGTATTTTATAATTACTTTAACAATATTAAGTTTAAGAAGGGTTTAATAATTACCAGCGACCCATGGGCTTGTCATATATAAAATTATATACAAAATTGAAGACTTATCTTGATAATTAATCCCTTAACTGCCTATCAAAGATTACGCGATTCGCTCTCAATGCCATCATTTTCCACGCAGGCAAACGTGTGTGATGTATAAGGGAGGTGAAAAGGTGTATGTATAATGTATATATGTGTGTGTAGGCAAATCCTCTGAAATGAGTAAATCCTAAATCCTTCCCCAATATATATAGCCAAGTTCCTTTTTTTGCATTCCAAAGCCTTCGGAATAACTTTATGGATAGCAGTACACAGAAAAGATCGTACTTCTGAAAGACGTATATATACGTCAGCGGCAATTAACGCTTTGGCTGAGGGGGGCGTTAAATACGCCCGTGGCTCTTGAGAGGTTAAAGTCGTATTGTAGCTTTAAAATCAAAGTATATTATTATTGAATTCAATACGTTGTTATTGTTTGGAGGGGAAAATTATGATTGAATAACGGATCGGAAACATTAAAAGTTTGAGAAGCACTGGATTAATCACATACCACAAATTGATATATATATTTTTTAAATTAAATTCAAATTATTTGAATACATTCATATATAATCTTATTGCAAGACACACTCACGACTTGATCTTATGTTAATGGTGATCGCCCCGCATTTGATGGTGGCTACGGTGGTCTAGTGTCATGGTCACCGACTCGTGAACGACGTGTCATAAGCTCGAGTCCACGAGTCACTAAAAGCCTACCGTGTTTAGAACCTGAGGCACATCAAATCAGTCGAGGCTCAAAGTCCTCCCATTGCCGTGGTGTGGCAGTTTGGGGAGGACGATGCAAGCTTAGGTGTCGTCCTCTTCACTTGTCCTCGGCTCAAAATTTTGAGGTTCGTCGCCACTAGTCCTTTTTTTGTGTTGCTTTAGAGTAAAACGTAAGTAAAAACTCGCTCCTGGCAGCCATTTGATTCGGGGTTTAAAGTCTAATTCGTGTTCCTAAGAGCTTAAAACACAGAGATAAAAATTTTCGTAATTAATTTTATAATTATTTATTTTTAAATACTTTTATTGCATAATCTAGTAAAAATTCACTGGTAATTTTGTTGAGCATATAGTATTTAAATTAAGCTGCACGGAATTATCGCGATGACTTTAGTTAGATTATCGCTTTTAAGAGTCAGCAGTAGCCTAGTGATTATGGTCACTAACTCGTGGCCCGCGTGCTTTATGTTTGAATCCTTGCTCTTTAAGACCCTTTGTGTAGAGGGGCTGATACCTGCTCAATATCCCTCTATTGGCGTGATGTGGTAGTTCGGAGAAGGGTGTGCTGTCCCAGGAGTGGCTATGTTCTCTTTCGAGTGGTTCAAAACTAGGAGGTTCGTTGCCAATAACTCTAGTGTGACGTTAATAAACACTCCCTTAAGGTATCCGACTAACCTAAAATTGTGAATTTTGCCAAAAATAGACAGTTTTTTTTATGATTTTATTTTATAGGCCATCTTATTAGCTTTATAAGAATACCAAGTTTATTATTTTTCGTTCACTATAACAAAAACTACAAGTGTTTTAGTAAAATCAGATGTCATTACTTTAAGCAAGGTGTCATACTTTAAAACTTTTTTTTATTCGAAATGTGTTCTTTTTAAATGCTTAAACTAGGACAGCAATTGCTGAAAAAGTTTTGAAAATAATGAATTGAAATTTTTTGTGTATATATGTTTTGTATTGTAGTTAAAATGTTTTAACCTTCAGATTTATCATCACTGTTTAATTATAAAATTTACAATCCCTCATGTTACTATAATTACTATTTTTTAAGCAATTCCATACAATATATGAAATAATGTTAATATAATCACCGTTTTCTAAAGTAATTTCATATAATAACAAAAATAAAATGCTTTAGTTTTTGTAAAAATTGAAATATCTCTTATCCTAAAAGTCATTTCAAAAATGAATAGCATAGCAACACATCAAAATTGAAAATTTGTTCATAAATTTTTGGTACAGAACGGTCTATGTTATTTTTTGTCAATTTTTACCCATTTTTTTCCATTTTAGTAATAATAATTTATTACTAAAATGGAAACTTTTCTGTTCTCAATTTTAGCAAATTTTTCGTAAAACGTACCAAACAAATCTAAAAACCACAAAAAATCCCCACATACCTCCATTTTTTTTTTTTTTTTTTAATTTTCGGATACCCGTAAAAGAATGTAGGGCATGGGACTCATAAAACATTTCACCAGGGATTCGTAACAAATTTACCAGTACATGTATTGAAATCTTTTTTCAAAAGCAGATTATAATTCTATCAAACAATTCAATTCATAATTAATATTATAACAAAGTAAACAAATGTAGTTCCTAAAATCCATATTTTTGCTGATAGAGTAAGACAAATAACCTATATTATGCAAGACAACCTAGAGAGGCTAATTTAAACATCAAAAAATGATGAGTAATTCGATAAAATAACATGTTCTCAACTTTTCCTTAATCACATTAATTAAACATTTGAAATATTCTTTTAAAAAGTAATTAGTAATCAGGAAGAGTTTTTCCTTGGCGACTTATTTCTTTTATCTACCCAGTAATTACACTTTTCATTCGGCTGTAAACACATTCACTCTTGTAAAATGATTTATAACTCATTTTATGAAGCGAATATTTATGGCCTATAGAAAGGGCGGGAACTCGGCCAGGCCTACCCGACTGTGCCCTTGTCCCTCTTTGATGAAAAAGCACTTTGTTTTTCATCAGTATCTCTGGTTCCTTCTAATTGATAAGACTTGGGTTTATTCTGGTTTTCGTATGTACACTTAAACAGAGCGAAAAGCTGTAATTAATTCAGATAGTAAAACATAAAGAAAATTTTTTGTAAGAAAAATAGAGAATTTTTCAAACAATAAAAATGAAACTCAGATCAACTCCTTTCTTCAGGAAAATTAAAGAAATTTTTTAAACTAAGCACGTATCACATTTACCTATAAACCAGGGTAGTGAATTATTTTGCCTCGAAGGTCACATTGTGGAAGATAAAAATATTGGACGGACAAACCTTTTTAAAATAATTGCATTACATAAAAAGTATAAATTGTATCATAAAAATCAATAAATATAAGTTAAATAAAGCAGTGGTAAAATTTTTCACTATTTATTTATTGTGTTAATTTCATATCAGTAGCTACATTTAATTTTAGAATAAGTTTAAGGAGACAAATGTACCCTATACCCCACTATTCTACAATTTTTCTTGGTGTCAGGAGTGGAAACTGATGAAATTCTCCTACAAGTTAATGAAAGCCAATTTGCAACTAAATTTATTCTTGTCGATCTTCATGTGAAAAAAAACAATGCTCCTAAACATATGTTGACTCAAATATAGAGAACATTTTCTTTCTATTTCGTTTTCTGAATGTCTTGGCGGGCCGCTATTTATCCACTTCCACTACAACCTATTATAAAAAAAAGAAATAGCTCTAAAAACGCCTGAAACTTCCAAATTTTCAATTCGTTCAATTTAAAAAATTCCTTGATAATTTATTGCACTACTTATTGGTGAAAAGAAATAAAAAGCTAAGGTCATGAATGCAAAAAAATGCTAGTTGCTTACGTGACAAACCGAACAATCTCAACCTTATCATGCTCTACCACACAACCTGTTGTATTTTTTTTTATTTGACCTATAGTATCTTCTACTTTTTACATTGAGGATTTCAATATGATAATCACACATTCACTTTATTTAAAACACCAGTCTTTCATCTCAAAATCAGAAAGATTATCTAGAATATTATCATGACCTATCTTCAGGTTCTTAAGCACTCTGCAACCAGCATTTCATAGCGTTCAATAAAAAATTGAACTTCAATCTTGAAGCAGAGGATTATCTCTCCCGTCAGTGGAAAATATCCGTTTTGATTTGTTTTTAATTTATGTCGCTCAGAGATATTGACGGCAAACTTCTTAATCTGAACTACAGTCCAGAAACAAAGCCAACACCCTGAGATGGTAACCCATTCTCCAAACTTCCACACTATGCCAAAGAGAAGAATTAGAACCTCGAGACAAATTTTACTTGCATCTACACGGGGGATCTTCAGCGGAATTCGCGACTTGACAACATCATAACATGAATTCGTGATCAGGACCAATAACACGGCCACGTGAAAAAGATCGAACTAGAAGATAACAAATTATATAACCTTTCCGCAGGGCAGCAGATAACTTCAATTTTGCTTTCTGTATAAGACGTGTTAATAGATATTACTCGGAGGAACTATTCTTAAATAAATCGCTCTCAATGAACACACTTCTACAACTGTGAGAGATATAACTATGGCAGTTGGTGTGATCGAATTAAGTGTATCAGAAATTTTAAGAACATTTCAAAATTCTGAATCATCATACCCAAAAAGAAAGGAAAATGTGGGCCTTAGCGGAAAACTACTACATGAAATGATAAAATTTTAATAAGAAATAGTAAAATGAATCCTAGAAAGACAAGCATAGACCTTTGAAGAGATTCATTGGATAATGGTGTTGAGTGAGTAAGTGAGTGAATATTAACGTCGCACTGTTCAGCAACACGAGGGCTTTTGGCAACGGGCCGCGTAATTTTGAACCATGGTCAAGTGACGCGGATGACACCTGAGCTGGCACACCGCTCTCCTAACAACCACACCACACTAACGGTAGGACGTTTGAGCTCTAGACAGATTTAACGGGCTTCGCTCCCCTACACGGCAGGTCTTCAATGGTACTGGGATCGAACTCATGATACGCTAGCCATGATCCGATGCCTAAACTACGTGGCTACCACGGCCACATAATAGTATTGAAGTTAGTGCCTCAACTGCAAAGAAAAGGCTTCTAGAAGGTGGCCTTAAGTCATTAAAACTGAGGAAAAAACTATTTCTAAATCAGAAAATGATGAAAAAACGTTTAGCATGGACCAAAAAATATACAGATTAGTGACTGTTAACGACTGGAAGAATGATGAAACATTTATTTGTGCAAGGATGCAAATAAAGTGTAGTTAGACGTAATGAAGTTGAAACTTTGTTACCAGATCATATCCAACAGATTGCAAAACACCCTTCTAAACAGATGTTGGAGATTTTTTCACAACAAATGGTCTTGAAAGCTTAGTTCCTCTTAAATACATGATGAATTCTGTCAAATATATAGAAATATTAAGTGGTACTATTTTTCCATTCATTTAAACATTTGATGGAACACTTCAACGTGACTTGGCCCCTTGTCACAATTCGAAATTGGTCCATACTTTTACGCAAAAAATAAAATAAAATTGCTTTATTGGCTTGAAAATTCCCCAGACTTGAATCCTATTCAAAACTGAGGGCATATTCTCAAGAATCGTTTCGCTAACATCAATCGCACGACAACAGAGCAAATGATAAAAAGAGCTATACTAGTATGTTTCCAAGATGATGAAATCAATCGTGTATTACTCTAGTGTAGGCAAAACCAAGACATGTTGAAAAGGTAATTTCTGCTAAAGGAAGATATACTTCGTACTAATTTACAGATTTTCAGTCTGTTTAAGGTATGTAATGATAAAAGGTGAGGTTTTAGAAAAAATCACTTTTTTCCCACTTGTCCCAATTAATTCGAACAGTATAGTATGTGGGCCTTATAGATTTTTTTCATTTCCTGAGTAAACGTTTGTTGTAGTTGATTATACCACCTGATCGATAGTAACATCAGATCAAGGTCCACGAAATTCATCGCGGCTAAGGGCTAGAATTTTACGCCTGTCGTTAGCCTAAGCTTTGAGCCCCGTGAAGGTGACAGTACGCTTTTGCTCGTTGCAACACGATAGATGGCGACACCACTCAGACCCACTGATTTAATGAGCACATACTCCGTGTGCACTTGGAGGGCATTTGGTGACATCGGGCATCGAACCCAGGCCTTCCGGTCTGGAGTCCGATACTTTAACCACTAGGCTACCCACGACCGAGTAAACGTTTACTCTAAATAAGTTTGTCACCTTATTTTTTGAAAGCCCTACGTGCATTTCTACTTTAAAAGGGAATTAGGTAACTATTATATACTTGAATACCACTTCAATCACTTAAATTGGAATATCGCTGGTCTGTTACCGTCCCTGAAAAAGGTTTCAGATACTATCTTGCAACTGTAGACAGGTACATTCAATGGTTAGAAGCATATCCCATTGTCAAAAACACAATAAATCATTTCTAATGTTTCCTACGATGGATTTGTTTTAGGCTCGTTTTGCTGTATTTATTACATTGTTTTAATGTAATAAATACAGCATTACACCCACCCGTATTTTATAGATTCTAATTCTCCAACGAGCTCACGTCTGTTTTCTGAAGTTTATGTAAAATGTTAATAATTGAAAAAATTAGATTTCCTAGTTTATTTTGTATACTTTATCTTTAAGTATGGAAAAGAGAAATTAAAATTTTGATAAGAGAGTTATATTATACCTACTAGGGGATATATATACCCCCTAAATATCCCCCTAGGGGATATATATACCCTCTGCCTAAAGGTGGATCAACAACATGTGCAAATTATACAAAAATTCCTACTCATTGCTTAAAATGTAAAATTGTAACTTAGATGTATTATATGCAGTTCTATTTTTTTCAATATATATATTGTAAGCAGGAAAATTACTTAAAAAAAGCTTTTCAGTGGAAACTCAGCTAAATATTGGCGATATAGCCAAGTTGATCTCCTTTTTGGTAATGAAATTTGAGTGACCATATGGAGGCTTCTGAAAATTACTGGAGAAATCTATAACATTACGCCCTATGACATAAGTGAATTTTTCGAGAAAGCGCTGGAAGGTAGTTCCCCCCCCCCCTACCTAGACAAATAGTTCTTGGTGTTCCTCTTCAGTTAAATTCAACTTTTTACAGCCCATTTTTAAAAACTGTACCTTATGTATAAATTTATTACAATATCACAACAAACTTTTGTTATATATGGAGAGAAAAAGGCTTAATTGTGAAAGTTGAGAATGACGTATCAGATAATAATAAGATATAAAAAATAGAAACAGTTGCTTGAATCTAAATTTAGATGGTCTAAGTTTCATTATAGCCGTTATTTGCATCTTGATTTTCCTAATTATTTGTAGTGTATTTTATTTCCTTTCAAGTAGAGGTTTACATTTCTTACTTTTGATTTAAGTATTTAATAACAGATGAACATACGTTGTTCAATAACAAAACGATTAAGTTTACAAGCGGATTACCTTGCAAGAGAGTCTCTCTTCTGCGTTCATTACGAATACATTCTTAAAAATTTTCGAAGAGGACAACAAACCTTAGTTGATTAACGATTTGAATCGGACATTAGAAGAATTATTGTGTTCTTTTTATTCTTAGTTTTTATTATAAAATTCTGCTTTTTAATTTGTTTTTATTTTTAAATTCATTGAATGCAACTATTCGTTTGAGATTTTTAAAAGAAATACTCAGCAAGAGTTTGCAGTTGAAAGTTTACAGTTAAAAACCCTCACCATTTCAGAGAAAAAGTTATTTATAGCTTTCTTTAGAAGCGCAATTGACTTTTGGAAAAGTGAAAAACCAAGAATATTTGGTCTTTTCCAGTAAATCATACACATGTTTACGAAAAGGGAATGGTTTTTCTAATAATACTTTTCTCAGAAAAGAATGAATAAAACATTTACACAGTTTTTTTTCCTGCCCAAAAGCTTTATGTAGCTTTATTTATTGATTTAAAATGCAATTTTCAGGAATTTTCGTAGTAATGATAATTAGTTATATACATTCTTTATTTAAGTTTTTTAGCGATATTTATGATGCAAATGTCATTTTTTATTAAGCTTCTTAAGTGAAAAAGTTGTTATGAAATGAAATGCATATTAAGCATTCAGTATTGGCAATGAAGTGAAGAAATTTTGAGGGGTTGTAGAATTAAATGGATAAAACAGTAGAGTTCCAGAAACTCAGCACACGATAACCCTACAGCCTGGATAACTTGGCTACACCCTTGCAGGTTGTCCGATACAGAAATTATGTTGTTGTTTCTAATGCCACCTGTCTGACGGTGTCCGATCCATGCCCATGAAATTCATCGTGGCAAGGGGCTAGGTGTACGCCCGTCGTTAGCTTTTAGCTTTGAGCTCCATACAGGAGACAGTACGATTTGACTCGGTACATACACGATGGATGGCGACACCACCTATCCCCACCTCCACAATTTAGGCATAGAATTGAAGGGGAGGGAAATATTTTCCAACCCTCTGCACTCGTGGTTGATGCTACAACCGCCCACAAAACTTTCGGACCCACTGATTTAACGAGCACGTAATCCGTGTGTACTCAGAGGGCATTTGGTGATATCAGGCATTGAACCCAGGCCTTCCGATGCTCTTACCACTAGGCTACCCTGTAACAACAGCAGAAATTATTGCTGCTGTTACAGGAAACCAAAAAATGCCAGAAAATAAAGAAACCTTTAACACTGAGAACACTGAAAAAACTCTAAAATATCACTTAGTGATGAACTAAAGGTGGTCGAAACCACCCTTTAGTATTTTGAACAACAAGGTGCGTTGATAATAGACTTTCTGTTCCTTCGTCGTCTTTGTGATAAAGCAGAACATTGAGGAACTCATCAAAGCACTACGCATTTATTTTAAAAAACGTAACCAGTTTGTGCAAAGTCGGTTACTTAATTTTCGTTCTAGATAGCTTACCTTAAATCTTAGATAGCTTACTATACCTAGCTTACTTTAGATACTATAAATTTCAGCTGGCTTATCATTCCTTGCTTTCAAAAAACGCATTATAGCCCGTACTTCAGAGGTGGAGGGACCGGCAATCTCCATAAACATTTTAAATGCTCACTAACATGTGTAAAAACAACACAATCTGGCTATAATAGCATCAGTGGACTCACAACCAACCAGAGACACATGTGCGCAAGAATTAAACTCCGATACTACCACTGCGGTTGGGGTAGAACGAAACAGTACTTAGTTTCCGGACATTCCTCGTATTTGAAAAATCATTGAAAAATAGGTTTTACAAGTACATAAGCTTTCTCAACGCTTTGTCATATTTTCGAAAAGTTTGAACTGTTTCGTTCTTGTACCTAACTGAAATCTTGTACAAACTGAGTTGTCTGTTGGAGATTGTGTCATATATACAATCTCGAACAGATCACTCGGTGTAAAAATTTCTTTCGCCTTTTATATATCGCTAGGCTGTATAGGAATTCAAGGGTAGGCTTTTGTGAGGTTAAGTTTTAAAAATAATTTACTTGTCCAGCTCATCCAAGAAAGCTTGAATATGAAAAACCTGTAATTAAATTTGAAAACTTGTGGTAATATCCATACACATATAAATTTAGTGACTTCGAATACTAAAACGTACTAATTTAAATTATTAGCTCTAATGAACGATATTTGTTTTGTATTATAATTGTATAAATACCCTAATCTGTGTTTTTAGAATGTAGTCTAACAGCACAGATTAGGATATTTAGGATTTTAAAAAGTAATCCCTCGGAGGATGCACATTCGGTCACCAAGCGCAAAATTTCTAACCAGCGTTTCATAAAACCAACTATCCCAGATCTCAATTGCCCAAGAAATTTGTTGTCTACAGTAGCAAGACTCCGCACGGATCATTTCAAAGGTATAAAAATATCTCCAGATAATTTCCGATCATACCCCATCTCCAGAAATTGTCCGCCAACTCAATTGACACCAGACCATATTTTTGACTGCAAGGCCATTCTTGCATCTCGTTTTAAACCTGATGCATCACTACAGGAAATTCTTTACAGTCCTCAAGCTCCAGACCTGCTCTCGCTTGTTATTGGGGCTTTGGGATCAATATGGAAATGCACTAAATCCATAGACAAAACAAGAAGAATGTAATAAAAAAGTGTTAAGGAGATATTCCTTTTAATTTATAATTTGGGGCATAAAGGGTTATAAGCATAACTGAATTTTATCGGTCTTTAATAAGGCGTGGTAATTGGAAACAGCGATAGCTCGTACTATTTGACAGCACACACACACACATATTATGTCTCTTAATCCGTCACTTGGAATCGTAGAGGTCGCTATATATAAAAAAGAAATTGCTCAGTTGATTTAAATTTGAATATAAATATATAAATCAAAATAGGTAACATATAAATGTGAAATATGTTCTTTGAAGTTATTTTTAATTTATCCATTAACGTTAGAAATTATTCTCTTTTTCATAGTATTATCATTTGCTTTGATTTAATAATTTATGTATCTCTAATTTTTCTTTCTGCTTATTTTATTTAATCCTTTGGTGCCTCAAAATTTATTGCAAAAGTTGACATCCTTTTTGTCACGAATCTCGATGAAAGTATTCGAAATGATATGTGTATTTGATACGTGACAGAAAAAGCTGTTGTTTTTACAAAACTAGATTTAGATTTTAGATTGGTAAGATTTTTTTTAATGTTCTTACGTGCGAGTATGTGTTTTTGTTTGCTAGATCTGAGTTTTAATTAAAAAGTTTATTCTATTTCGAATTGATTTTTTGCACTATATTTCGAACAATGAATCACCGAAACAAAAACAAAAAGTCGGTCAAAAATATCGCTATATATAAGTATATTTCAAAATTCAACATTTCACATAATCCTAAAAATTAACTTTAACCCCTTTACTGGTTTGCCCGTACACCGTATAGGCTACCGAGAGCTGACTGCAACCGGTTTGCCCGTATGCTGTACGGGCACTAATATTTTCTTCTTTCTGTCTTTGATCTGCACATTTGCTCAATTATTATAGAGAGATTATTAATGCTAGTGTTTTTAAGAGATGCAGTTTGTCCATGGTAATGAAATACTTCTCATCCGGGATTTTCTTTGTGGTGAAGGCTGGAATTTTTTATTCAGGCAGGAATTTAGATTCTAAAATATTCGATAAAAAACAGGGATTGGCAGGGCAATTTTTGCTTGAGAAGAAATGAAAAAGGAAAAGCTAATCCAAAAAAGTCGATATTATCTCTGTCCCCATTGCAACGTATTACACCATGC
This sequence comes from Trichonephila clavata, assembly GCA_019973975.1. Lineage (NCBI taxonomy): Eukaryota > Metazoa > Arthropoda > Arachnida > Araneae > Nephilidae > Trichonephila > Trichonephila clavata. The sequence goes on along the minus strand of BMAO01004009.1, from coordinate 140,354 downwards.
TTTAAATATGTGTGCATATATATATGCACACACACACAAAATCTTCAACCGTTTAAGAAAGAAGTACGACCATGAAATCTTTTCGAAAGTAAGAGAAATTCTTTTAAGATATATTAAGCATTTTTCATGGCATGCGGAGTGTACATATAGAAAGTAAACATTTAGGGATTTTTGTGTACCACAATTATTAAATAAAAAATAGTGAGAAAACTTTAAAATTGAAAATTAAAACAAAATTCTTCCATTTTCCCATTTTCTATTATGCTTAGTTTTATGTAATAAAAAATGTACTTTTTTTTGAATATTTTGGGTAAAAGGAAATTGACAGCTTAAGGTATCCGACTACTTGCGAGAACTTTTTTTTTTTTTAAAAAAAATGGAGATAAGGGGATTTTTTTCTGTTTGTAGATTTTTTTAGTACATTTTAAGAAAAATATGCTAAAATTAAGAAGAGAAAAAGAAATTATTATTACTAAAATAGAAAAAAATTAGTAAAAATTGACAAAATAATATGAACGCGGCCCATTCTGTACCAAAAGTTTATAAACAGATTTTTAATTTTGATGTGTTGCTATGTTATTCATTTTTGAAGTGACCTTCAGAATAAGAGATATTTTAATTTTTGCAAAAATTAGAGCCCTTTATCTTTGTTATTACATGAAATTGCTTAAAAAAACAGTGGTTATATTCACATAAGAGACTGTAAATTTTGTAATTAAACAGTAATTGATAATTATGAAGGTTAAAAAATTTCTATTATTATACAGAACATAAACAAAAAATTTCAATTAATTATTTTCAAAGCTTTTTTAGCAATCGCTGGCCCCGTTTGAGTAGTTTAAAAAAACACACACACACATTTCGAGTAAAACGCTTTTTAAGGTATGGCATCTTGCTTAATGTAATGGCATTTCCTTTTATTAAAACACTTGCAGTTTTTGTTCTAGTGAACGGAAAATACTAAACTTGGTATTTTTATAAAGCCAATAAGATGGCCTATAAAATAAAATCATAAGAAAAGTTGTTAATTTTCGGTAAAATTCACAATTTTAGGGTAGTCGGATACCTTAAGAGATTAAATCATACAGAATTCTACAAACAAATTTTGGGTTAAGTATAATCTGATTCACACAATAGAAAAGGGAATATCACCATCTAATGAACCAAACTTCTTGGATAAATTTAAATCAATCCAATTTTTACTGCTTAGTGATACATTTTATTGGCCTTCATTACGAAAAGCAGTATAAACATAAGAATTATTTCACAATTAAAGCAGTCTACCTCCGTGAGGCCCCAGAAGCAGAACAACGCAGGCATTTGTATTACGTTTTCTTTGTCTCGTCTTTCTTTTCCATCAAGTGTACCTCGACAGTGGAATGTCCGAAGTTCTGAAGAGAAGGGGTTGCTGTGGGGCCGGAGTTGAGGACACTTTGGTGTTCCAGTCACGTTCCAGCGTCGACCCTCAGAGGCGAAAGGAGACAAGCTCTTATCTTTTTCGCTCTCTTTTGTGAAGTGTGAGCTGCAGGAAAGACCTTAGAAATACTGTCTGTAAAGGGTGGAATGTTTTTTCAAGAGACAGATTTTCCTCGTGGCAAGAGGCGAGCGGAAAATTGCATTTGAATTCTTTTATTCTCTCTTGTTGGTGGTTGCTGTAGAAATTGACGGTGAAATTTAGAAATGGATTTTTGAGTCCTGGCTCTTGCTTGTCTCGGGTCTTGATCGGGCAGAAACAGGAGATTATTCGGTCATCGCTCAGTTGAGAGAGGATCAAAATTAGAGCAGGATTTTGCTTAACAAGTTGCACCTTGTCCATTTTTTTTTTACTTTGTCGGTAGCTTATAAAGTGAAGTTTTGACATAAATTTCTCAAGATTTTGTTTTAAGTTATTTCAAATTTTTCAATTTAGAGGTTTATTTCTAGTCTTCACAGGAATTTTTCAAGGGGAGAGGACAGGGTTGAAAAGTTCACCATTCTCGTATCATAACCCCCCATACGCCGTCAAGCATATTCTTTTGATTTTGAACGATAAATAGTAAAAGATTATAATTAATAATCAATATTAATTCATAAAATTGAATTGTGTTCAATTAATGATTAATATTAATCAATATAATTAATTATTAATAAAAAATACTTCATTAAATTTTACTTAATATATACATACGATCTATGGCACAGAAAAGGGGAAGAGTCCCCTGGTCTAGAACTCCCCTTCCAAAGCACTTGATTGTTTTTTTCGATTTATTACAATCCTATGTATATAGTAAGTAAAATTTAATTAAGTATTTGTTATTAATGATTAATTTTATTAATTAATGCTAATTATTTATTTAATAATTAATTTTTTACTGTTTTCCCTCCGAAAATCGACACAATCAAACGAATATATTGGGTGACGTATTGGAGCATGATACGAGAGTAGTGAACTTTCGAAAAAATTTCTGTGTGAGCCACTGCATACGATTGTAATCAATTTTATAAAAAGCCAGGGTAATGGGGAGATCCGGACCTGGGGCACCTCCTACTTGTGTGCGCCACTGAATCGTATTGATCAGCGGCGTATACGGACTACTTTAATGAGAGGGGCTATAGATTTGTGACAAAAACATTGACGAAAGCCCTAGGAGAAATCTTAATGCTAAAAATAAAAAAATTGTTGGTTTATAGAAGTTTGAGGCCTCAAAACCCCATCCTTGTGTAAGCTTCATGCTTTGATGTGTATTTACGCAGTATATTAAATTAAATGATAGTCAATTTGTATGAACCATACTTTTAGTTAGCAAAGAACCTAAAATGAGATCCTAAATGAGAACCTATTGAAACATATATTGCTGAAATAAAATATTCATGCATTTATTAGAAATTCATGTTGCTATGTACGTATGATATTAAAAAAAAGACACTTAATTTTGTTCAGCAAATTTAATCTTTACTGTGCAAATTAAATTATTTTAACTTTACTTTAGGAATTGGAACTGAACTTTACATACGATTCAATAGTTTATTTAACAGTTTATTTAACATAATTTATGACTTGTTTTTGATAGTTTAATTGCTTATTTATAGTCTTAAGATGATTTGTATTTCATAACCTTAAGAGTAGAAAGACTGAAACTTAGTATATACCTATATTGCTCAAAAGCTGTCAATGTGAAAGAATAACTAATGTGCAAGAAAACTCGTTCAAAATTAATTTTTAATGTCTTTTATACTATTTACAGTCATATAATAAGTTATTAGTATTTGATTCATTAAAACAGGACATTATTACAGGAATAATTTCATTTGTTCAGAATAGTCTGAGCTGGCAAAATATTTATGGTATTAAAATTAGAGATGTTTTATTAAATTGTTAGTTAGTAGTTTTATTTAAAAATTGTTTATATATTCATATCACTGTATCAAAAACTGTAATTTCAAAGTAGCTTCCTGAATCTGTTCAAATAGCGAATGATTTAATGATAAAAAAATTTTATTGTGAAACTTGGCTTTTTATAGGCATAATCCTTCGATATTTCGTGATTTTAAATCAGTGCTCATATTTTGAAAAAAAATGATTAAATTCAATTTTTATAATGTTGTTCCACCAAATAATACTGTAACAAGGTAACAAGTTTCGTTTTGATGAGGATATATAAACTCACATATTTTAAATAAATGGCTAAGGAATTCAAAAGGGAAAAACCCCTTAAAAATTGCAGATTTCTGAAAGGTTTGGGCACATTTATCTATGCATAACATTTTCTGCATGGAAATTTCTAACATCTTTTTGATTAAATTTATTTTTATATTTCCCTGTCTTGAGATATTTAAAAAGATACTTTAGAAAACAACATTTGGAGGTTGTTAAAATGTTTGATTTTCGTATTTTCAATGTACCACAAAATAAGAAATGAATGTCTAAACTATCTTATTCGGTCTTAAAATGGATATCTTCAGGAACTTTATTCTTATGAATTTTTTTAAAATTGTTAATTAAACCTCTCAAATATTTGTTTCTGAAATTGCTTTAATTTCCAAATGGTTTAATTAATAAAAACAGAAAATACTGCAACGAAATTTGTGAAAAAAGAAGAATTTTGTACTTTACTTAAAAGAAAATGGAATATAAGTCACAGACGATTTTTGAAATGAAATTTAAAATTCCATTAATAATACGGATTAATTTTTTCGTTTGATATTTATTTAAAAATTAGGATTCACACACACACACGCACACACAATCAAGAATTATTTTATTTTAATTCAAAAATAGTATTCATTTTTTTAACTCTCAGTCATTAGAAAACAAATATGAATTTGTGCATTATTTCGGTAAGCAAGAAGTTTAATGATTCTTGTTGTTTCTATATTTCTTGCAAATTAAAAATAAAAGTAACTTCTGTTCGAATTAAAATTAAAATTAAAAAAAAAAGAGTTTTATTCATCTATTTTCCTATCTAATAGTTATCCACTAAATATTTCATTCGATAAGATTTTGATATTATTATTTACAAATATGAAAAGAAAAATATTATAGAATTTAGTGTGTGTTCTAGTTATTTTACAAATTTTTCATAATTATTTAATTTTTTTACAAATTTTGAATTTTTATTTTTATTTTATAAAAATAATAGTTTAGATGGCAATTTATTATAAATACAATTCAAGAATGATATGTAAAGTAAATAAATTTATTTTAAGATCAGTATGGCGTAAGCAATTTTAATTTATATGGATAAATATTCGTAAGTTACAGTTAACTAAAATTATATTTAGAAAATTTTAAATTAATTTAATTTAACTTGATAGTTTGATTGATTACACATTTTTTGAGATAGTTTAGTCAAGAGGGAAAAAAAGCTAAAAAAATTGTTAAAATTAATGAAAATATAACAGAAAAAAAGCACAGTAGAACAAGCAGTTTCAAAAAACTTTCTGCGGTGTATATTTTTTTGGCTTACAGAATAATGAAAGCGAATTCTACTGATCGTCAAATAATTTTTATTGTAATTTTTTATTTTGTTTTAGTTCAAAGTACATCAAAAAAAGATTCTGTCATTCTAAAATTTCATGAATAATGGCTTCTATATGACAAAATCACAAAAAATAAATAAATAAAAGTAAAAATTTAAATTTCCATGCAAAGGAGAAATTTGACAATTGTGTCATTTTGAAAGAATAACACCACACTAGATGGTCTTTCCCATCCAGTTACGAAGTTTCTTCTTTCAAATGCTTCAAAAAACAAATACTTTAACAAATTCATTTCCAATTCAAAATCTGAAATCCATCATTTTTTTTCCACCTATTCTATTTCCTATCTCTTAATCGAATCTCTTGGTGTTTTTTTATGCACTTAAGCCTTTCCCAGCAAGCAAATTCTTGCATTTCAACTAGGTTCTTGTCTCTTTCAAACCTGGCATCAGAATGACAAGGGCCTGCCCTAGAACAAAAACCGGTTAAGTCTCTCTCAAAGCGACATTGCGACCGCACAAAAAGTAGGTCTAACTGTCCGTTTCCTAAAGTGGGAGAAAATACTGCCAAGGTTCATAGAGTTCACTCCCATTGAAGTTCTCGTGTCCCCCTATTCTACTTCTACGTTTGAAGCCGATGCCATTTTTTTTATTTATTATCAGTGTTATTATTTATTCTTTTTCTTCACATGAAGTGGCCTCCCCCCCCCCCCTCCAACTTTATTCTGGCTAGTTTTTCTCCTTCCTGTGTGTTTGGCTCGTTGGGTGCCTCTTTGATACGTGACTCGCATCGCCAAATGCTTTCAATGAGTCTTGAAGTGAGCAGGGTGGTAGTTAGAATTGCTAGTTTATCCCTGATTTGGCTTGATTTAAATTTAAACATTTTAACTTTTATACTTTGTTTAAAGCTTTATCGTGTGTTATTGGTGGTCAATGATTTGCTCTGGTGGTAGTGGTTGGAACTTCTAATTTGTCCCTGTTATTGTTTCTGAGATTTATTTATGTAGTGGGCTATGGTACGAGATCATCTTGGTGCTATTTGATGCATTGGCGTCCTGAATGGGCCGTGTATCAAAATTCTTTGTATGTATTGGAGGGGGGGCATACAATTTTTACTTACACACCTTAGGGCCCCGTATCGTTAATACTGCGGTAGCTACGCCCTTGATTTGGTGATATCTATTCGCCACTCTGGCGTAACTAGTCCTAATTGGGTCCTGTATGAAAAGTCCTTGGGAGACCTATTTTGGAGAATAAATAAATATATATATATATATAATGGTTGTACGAATAAAACGTATTTGAAAGTGTCAAAATGTTACACATACTGGGGTTCCTGTAGTTTATATAATCCCCATATCATTGATAAGGTGGTAGTTATCAGGGACGTCTTAAGATTCTTTGAGCCCTGAGCCCCTATGCAACTGTAATGCCCTAACTGGGATTTTTAAAAGTAGACAGCAAACAGCATGCATTGCCAAATGCTCGTTCAAACGGTAATTTGAAACCAATAAATGTGCACGACTCACAGTCTAAAAAAAAATAGGAACAAACCGGCTAGAAACAACCAATGACCGCATTTCGACTAAATGAGTTGAATGATTATTTATGGTATTCGGCCTAGCCCTAGACATGGACAGTGGTCATCACATGATAACACAGTCTTGCCACTTTTTTCAGTTGACATGCAGTTTGAAATTCTCTGTTTTTCGGAGAATATGTACGGGAATAGTATTTGACCATTAAAATTATCCGGATCATGATCTTATTAAAACAGAGTTGAGAACGAAACGAGGGTCCTTGCTTTAAGACGTCCCTGATAGCTATGTCCATGATATTCTTTTATAAAATCAATTATCATTGTGGAAGTTTTGTTTTTGGTTAAAAACCACAAAAATTACAACTTTCAGTGGTGTACACAAATTACTTTCATGCGAGGGGTTATATTTTTAAAAAATTGTGGATGGAACCACAGGGGTATAATCTTTCTGCTAGAAATTAAAAATCTGTTGGCTTGTGGGAGGGGTTTGCACCCTCAAACCCCACCCTTGTGTACGTCACCGACAACAGCTGATTTTTAGCTTATTTTGATCCGAAGAATTATCGTGATTGAAATGGTAAGGACTTAAGATCAGTGTTAAGAGAAGGCAATAGTTAGAGCGGTAAGCTTTAGTGTTATATACAAGAATAGGGTTTTGAGTTTCAAATCCTTTCCACAGACAAAGAGGTTTTTAATTTTAGCATAAAGCTTACATCTAGGCGCTTTCACATCTGTGCTTTTTTTAAAAATATAAACACTCCCATGAAAATAGCATGTATACATCTCTGGCTAGCTTTGGTTTGATCTGTACTTCAAAAAGTTGGCAGGGATTTAAATTCCATATGGAGCTACACTAGCTGTAACTATAACTGATGATATAGTTTCTGAATTACTTAATCAGAATGGTTAATTTATCCTTTTCATTTTTGATCAAGATTTAAATAGTTGGCTTTAATTAATGCTGATGTGAGCTATTTTGGTGGGATGTTTGTGATGTAAGACTCAGTTCCAATTATGAGATACTTCAATTGTAGTGAAATGAACAAAATTCCTTTTGTAATTCGACTCTATTTTAAATTTAACTGAATAAATCATAAAAACAGTGTGAAGAATTAACTTATGTTTCGTTCAGTTTATCAACGAAGGAATAGCTTTCATTCCATGCATTCTGGATTAATGCATTATATTGGTTCTAGAACAAAGGTATACAACACCAGCAGATCATTTACTGGATGTGAATAATTGTTTACTCGAATCTTTAAAAAACAATGATGGATAATTATTCCCATTGACATCTGCAATAACTTGTATGGCTTATGGAAAAGTTACAAGAGTATATTATTTTTAAATCTAAGAGCTAAGACATTTAAAGACTTTTGCTGTTATCTTATTGAGCTCTTTTGATATCAACACGATAGTTATCATCAAATCCATTAATTTTTGTATTTTTAGAAATGATAATCTTCAGTCTCAGAAGCCAGGATGTTAAACATAATAATTATGAAAAATGAAATGTATTATTATGTATTATACATTATCACACACGCACACATAAAACCCAACAAAAAATATTTTTCTTTTCAGAAATGATTTCAGAAGAACGTTAATTTTTATGTTTTGCTCAAAACATATTTTTGTATAAATTATATTATACTTTCAGGGACGTGTTTTAAGGCATGGACCAACTGGACGAAGGCCTTACTTTTGGTGAGAGCCATTGTCGCTTCTGTCTTAATAAGATCATGATCTGGGTAATTGTAATGGTCAAATATTATTCCTGTACATATTCACCGAAAAACAGGAAATTTCAAAACTGCATGTTAACTAGCAAAAGTAGTAAGACTGTACTATTATGTGATGACCGTCGTCCATGTTTAGGCCTAGACCTAATACCATAAACATTCATTCAATTCATTTAGTCGAAATGCAGCCATCGGTCGAGCCGAATTGTTCCTTTGTTTTTGAGATAGTGAGTCATACACATTTATTGATTTCAAATTACCGTTTGAACGAGTATTTGGCAATGCTATGTACTATCTAAGTTTAAAGATCTCAGGTAGGGCTTAGTTTTGCATAGGGATCCAGGAAACCTCAAGATAAAAGATTAAAATTTGAGAGAAAAGATTTCTCTCGGCCCAGGTCCTCAAAGAGTCTTTAGACGTCCCTATATACTTTACTTAAATCTCAAAGCAGCTAGAAACAATAATAATATAATAGTTACTTTAAAAAATCATTCAAGCTGTCAGATGGAGGAATTAACCAGCTTAAGAAATTTTGTTCTGTAGAATAAACTTAAAAAATGGAATAGTTATCCCCCCCCCCCCTTTGCAATTGTGAAATGCAGCAAAAATGAATATGTGAAATTGTATAACGTAACATGAAAAAAAAATAATCACAAATTATCAAAAAGTTATGTTTTATTTCAGAAATAATACGTTTAACCTGATATTAACGAATTCTTACGAAAAAGTACACAGAAGAACACTTTCTACAATTAACGTCACCACACATTTAAAACAACTCAATTAATCTCTGAAATAGACCAACAGAAAAACCAAAGCTTTACCCTATCAAAAAACAAAACTCCATAAATTAATTCTCAAAGCCACATTATTTTCGAATTGACAAAAAAAATTAAGAGAACCAACCAACTCGACATTTGGCGACGGAGTTGGCGAAGCTTGAGCAACCCTTCGCCCGAGGGCTGATCCATGCACAAGTAACCATGCGAGGCCTATCCACGTACGGTCGTAGCTCTTTTTCCGCCGAAACCGAAGCGCAACGACTCCGTTTCAACTCAACTCGAGATTTCTCTCTCTCTCTTTCTAGCCTTTAAAAGAGGCACACGAAATAAAATAAAAGACCCTATCCTTCCCTATATCACTAATTAGGAAAGTATTGGAATCTTTCTCTTGGCGCAGTTTTGTTGGATAAAAGAAAGAATGTTAGAGGAAGTGAGAATGAATCATGTTCTAGGAACACTTTGAATTATGTGATATGACAATCGTTTAATTCTTGAAAATTATGTTTAACGTGTATTGGTTAGTATAAAAAGAGGCTATATTTAAAAAGAAGACACTAAACAGTATAGGAATAGTAAAACAAAAGCCGGGTAATAATTATGCATATTTCTTTCCACTTACGATCATAAAAAAAGTTCAATAGAGAAACATAACTGCATTGGTAGGATTAAAAAGCTCTCAGAACTAATACCAAATATTTCAAGTTATGTTTTTGCTTACAGTACGTGCAATAGAGCATGTATTATGTATTTTTCGCTTTAAGTACTATTATTATACATCTATACACATACATCCAATGATATGTGTATCGCATTATGGTCCTTAATATTTTTCGACTTTTTGCATACACATCTTGAGGCGTCTGGGGCTTGAAAGACCCGTATCATTGATATGGCTGATATATATATAAGGGTGTTAACTACTCACCTACATAGATCTAATTTTTGTGATATATATATACTATACGTTTTTAATATTCTTAAAAGTCTTAAATATATAAATTTGATTTACTTACAGTTCACCTTACACTCTGAATTCGGTCTTAGATCGAAGAGATCCTGTGTCACATATAATCCTGAGTGTGTGTCATAACAGAAAGTAACTAATTACCTTTAAGATACTCATCTACATCAGCGTTTCTCAAACTGTGGGGCATGCTCCTCTTGGGAGGCGTGGTAACTCTACGAGGGGTGCTCGAGCATATTGAAAAGTCGAAAACAAAAGTTATTTTTTTAAAAAAATTACTCATTTACTCACAAACAAAATACGTTCTGATATAATCAAAAAATAAAATACACGTTTATACTGATATAATACACTTCTAAAGACTTTTGTACTGCATAATATATTTTATAATTAATTTAACAATTAATTTAACTACTTTAAATTAACAATTCTAAGTTAAGAACAAGTTTAATAATTACCAGTGACCCCATAGTCTTGTCATATATAAAGTTATATACAAAAATTACCACTTATATTGATAATTTGTGAGGTTTATAATTAATCCTTAACTGCCGATTGAAAGTTACGTGATTTGCTAACAAATGCCACCGTTTTCCACGTAGCGTTGGTATGGAATGTATTGGGGGGGGGGATAAATAAGCAAATTCTCTGTAATAAGTAAATCCTTCGCAAACATTGCCAAGGACCTTTTATTCCATTCCAAAGCCTTCGGATTAATTTTATGGATAACAGTGAACAGAAAAGATCGTACTTCAGAAAGACGTTTATATACGTCCGGGGAAAATAACGCTTTGGCTGAATGAGACGTTTATATACGCCTGTAACACTTAAGAGTTTGAAGTCGTATTGAAGCCTTAGCATCAAAGTATTCTATAATTGAATACAATACATTGTTATTGTACGGAGGGCGATGAAAATTATGTTTGAATTTTGGGTTGCAAATTTTTAAAGTTTGAGAAGCACTGATCTACGTTCATTCCCTATTCTTTGCTCTCTCTCTCTTTATATATATATCAGTGGTGCACACAAGGGGGGTGTCCTAGGGGTCCGGACCCCCTTCCCCCCAAAACCCATGGTTTTTTTTTCATTGATGATAATCCTATATATATAACGTAAAATTTAATTAAGTACTTGCAATTAACAATTCATTTTATTAATTAATGCTAATTATTAATTCAATAATTTATTTTTTACAGTTTTTTGTTTACAAAATCAGAAGAATCAATTGGTATTGTCTTGAGGTATGATACGAGTTGGAGGACTTTCACGACCATGGACACTCTTCGTGAAAAGTTTTTATGTGCTCTATTTATGTGCTATATATGTGTGTGTGTGTGTAAAGAAACCATATAATTAATTAAAAATTATTTTTAGTTAATGAGTTTGCTCAACGTATTGCTAATCATTATTTTTACACTTTGTAACAATTTGCTATCTGTATCATCAGTCCAGCCAATATGGTTCTGAACAACGCCAAACCGGAAATCAACGTCATTTCCGAATAGTATATAAATAGTCAGTAAGATAGATCATATAATGTGGGTGATTATACAGAAGAGTAAATGTTAGTGAACGATATTGCCACTTTAATTGGTGCTTGAATCATAGTTAATTAGCTTCTTGTACGACACAAGATCACGGAAGATTTCCTCTATAATAAGTCATAGAGGTTGCACCTCATTTCAGATAAGTACCAATTTATTCTTGTCCTTAAGTTCGAGGATATACTGTCATTGGAGAGCCAGTATTGTCAGCATATCACGTACTCTTTTCTACAGTTTAACTTAAAAGCAATGCATTGAAAATCTCGGGAATAAAATTAATGAACGTAATTTTCACCTCAAACAACATGAGGAGGAGGTACTGTGAAACTTTCGAATAACAGCAGACTCTTTAGTTGTCGAAATAAAGGCACCACTCGAAAGAAGGAAGATGTATATCTATTTGGCGGTATCCGATCCATCAACGGCTAGAGGCCTTCATTACATTACTAGTTACTGTAACTAAAAGATTATTGATAATTACCGTATTTACTCAAATCTAAGCCGAACAACTTTTGCAGTGTTAAAGCTAATCAAAATCGGGTGTGGCTTAGAATCAAAGGCAAAACATTTCTTGGAAGGAAGAAATTGAGTTTCCAACCTTTTCAAAAAGAAAAGTGTAACCATCCATTCTGGACAATTTTTCATCGTTGACTTATCCATTTTGCAGTTTATCAGTATTCAGTCTATCCTAAACATCGTTGTCTGCTCGTATTTAGGCAATCTTTTTGTATACGCTTTCTTTTAATCACCTAAACATCGATGATATTGGTAATAACATCAAGACAAGTTCACTATGGCGCAAGTATGAAAAGGGGGGCAATTTAATATGCAGAAAAAGAGGAAACAGATCAGCGGCTACTGAAAATTTGACACGGATGAAATAAATATACATCTATGGCGTAAACGAAATGATATAATTTTTGCTTGTAAATGTTCAACTCTTTTTAATAATTCTTTTTCCTTCTTCGATAATTCATGCTTTAAAAAAAATGTCACGTAACAAATCCATTGGTCGACGTGGAAGACGACATCGTGTGGGAAAATGGCGACTTCAGCATCAATTCCGAAGTCTGCTGTCACAATGGGAGTGTGACGAATCATTTTCAAAACATGATACTGACATTTAGAGTAATCATAGCTTAATGTATGTATTTGAAAGTTTTTAATAATGGTAAAATAAATAAATTATTAACTTCTTTTTTTCTCATTAAATTTTTTTAAAAAAATTCCTAAGTATCAGATATTGGTGAACCTTTTACACATTTTTTTAAAAAAAATTTCTGAAACACGTGTAGAGAATTAGGGTTGCGGCTTAGAATTGATGGCGGCTTAGATTCGAGTAAATACGTTAATTTATAAAATTTAATTGTGAAACCATTTTACGAAAACACAATTGAACATAAATGAAAAGACTGACAGTAAAATCTCTGTTGGAAATAGGATCAATATACAATCATTTAATACTATCATTCTTAACAATATTGAAACAAAAACAACGGAACCATGGGACCAAGGACGTCTTAAGACATGTTGAGGCCCTGGGCCCCTGCACAAATGTAGGCCCCACCTATGCCCATCAAATATAGGCAGTACGTAACACACATTGTCAAATACTCGTACAAACAATAACCCGAAACATAAATGTGCATGTTTTACAATGTGAATGTTTAACAATCATACTAACCGGCTCGACCGACTGCCACCTTTTGACTGAAGGAGTAATAATAATGTACGGTGGTAGGCCTAGTCCTATACATGGACGACGGTCATCACTTGTAGCCAGTTGACATATCGTCCAAAATCCCCAGTCTTTCGGAGAATACAAACGTAAATAACACTTAACCAGTGAAATTATTCGAATCATCATTTTATTAAGGTTGAGTCAAGAATGAGACGAGACCCGAGGCCCTCATTGTGACAGAGGCCCTGGGCATGGGCCCAGTTGGCCCATGCCTTAAGAGGTCCCTGCACGGGACTTAAAAATGCTCAAAGACCCAATTTCACTTCGATATTCTTGAAATCCAGAACTAATGGTTTTTAATGTATATCATACACAAAATACTTCTTTTAGTAAACACTCATACTTAAGAGGAACCGGAGTCCGCACATATTGTGGAGTAAACAATCGATAGACACTTGCAAAACTCAATTTTTATGATAAATTTAATCTCAATAGTAAATAAGCAGTTGGATCGAAATGAACAATCGAATTATATCCACAATTATAAACGTTTCTTTAACTTGTAATACCTGTCGATTCCTGCTTGACTCTGAAACCCCTTGTCTACCTGTGAGCCTGGCTAGGTGTGTGGGAGAAACAGAATGATCAACAGACATGATTTCAATCCAATTAGTTTATTGTTACCAAAATATCAATCAGACATAATAACAATCTAATTAAGATAAATAATCAAATAGTAGAGCACGGAGGTGAGATTCAATAACACGGGGATACTACTACGGACCCTCAACTGAATCTACGATAGCTTAAATACACTCAATATAAACTACGTCGCACACTAATAAGCTAACTTCTAACTTAACAAGCTCACGATACCTGTATTTTTTATGCAGCGGATCCTACACTGGATTCTTGCAGGTGATATTTATAGGGGGTTGATCAATGTCGTTGGATTCACTGGTGTAATCCGTTTTCCTGGACAATTCCACGACCTCTTAATACTTCCACTATCTTTCAACTATCTATCGCAAACTAACTCGCAAACTCTTTGCTAACTCCTACTTGCAAACTCACAAGCTCGCGAAAACAGAATTTATATAATACACTTCATTTACATAATCACGCTTTCTTGGTCGGCGAAAATTGGTTGAGTTAAAATATTTTTCCTCAGAAGAGTCCCCAAGGTATTAGTACAGTCGCGGATAGATCTGTCACAAACTTTTACACAGTGCTTCTCAATCTTCAATGTTTGCGATCCCAATATCTAATCATAAATTCGCCCCCCCCCCCATACAATAACAATGTATTGAATTCAATAACACTATACTTAGACGCTAAAGCTACAATACGACTTGTACCTCTTAAGCGCAACCGGCGCATATAAACGTCTCGCACTCAGAACGTTAATTGCCCCGGACGTATATATACGTTTTTCCGAAGTACGATCTTCTATGTGCTCTGCTATCCATAAAAATATTCCGATGGCTTTGTATTGCAAAGAAAGGACCTTGACAGAGTTTATGACAGATTTACCTATTTCAGAGGATTTGTCTATTTATTCCTCCCCCCCAATACATCACATACGTTCTCCTACGAGTTAAATAAAGTGGAATTGGAGAGCGAATCGCATACTTTTTAATTGGTATTTGAGGGATTAATTATAAACCGTACAAATCATCAAGATTAATTTTAATTTTTGTATATGATTTTTGTATGAGCCCAAGTTACTGGTAATTATTAAACTTGTTATTAACTTAGTATTGTTCAATTAATTATAATATTCAGCAGTACTGATATATTTATAAGTGTATTATATCAGTGTAAATGTGTATTTTATTTTTCATTATGTCAGAATATATTTTATTTATTTTGAGCAAATTAATAATTTTTTTAAATAATCTTTTGTTTTGACTTTCCAATATGCTCGCACCCCTCTCGTAGGGTTATCACGACCCCTAGGGAGAGCCCCCCACAGTTTGAGAAACACTGTTTTAACGCTTTTGAGGCACACCCACGTATTTTCACGTAAGTATAAGTCCAATCATTCGTTTCTGTAAGACAAATTTGGATATAAATTTTCACGAGCTTCTATCTAATTTGCAGAATTGATCAAAACAACACATAATCTCTAAGGCTTTGTTACACCTTACAATCTCAATTTCATCCGCCTAATTTCGTATTTCAGATTTCTTTAAATAGTACTGTCAATTAGTATATCATGGTTTCTTCACAAGGCGAGGTTCTCAAATTAAGAGTTCAGAAAATAGAGTTCGTAGAGGTTAATTGAAAGGACAGAATCTCGCGTGAGAACATTCTACAAATCTTTTGAGTTGCAAATACTTACTGGGCTACGAAATTTTTTAAAAATAAGTTATCAAAATAATCACACGAAAATTTGTCACCGCTTTTTTCCCCCTTGGATATTTAAATTGACTTTGTAGTTTAAAATTTGCTGTCATATTTGAATCCAAAATAAAGGATTTCATATATAAGGTTTCCCATTAAAAATTGATGTAGAAAAAAAATTATATTAAGCATTGTGTTCTATTTTTCAAATCTACTTTGTAGCTCTTATATGGATATGTCATTTTTATTATTCATTTATTGTGTTTTGATTCTTATTTTAAAAAGATAAATCTGAAATTGGATTATATTGCTGCATTAATTTTTGACATATATGTCAAATTAAGTTTCCTTTTTGTAACAACTAGGTGGGGGTACCCTATGTCCCCCTAAAGGGGGACCAATCCCCATTGCACAAATTATACAGCTGCTTATACTCATTGCTGAAATTGTAAAACTGTAATTTACATGTATTATGTAGTTTATATTTTTTTCAATGTGTTGTAAGCAGGAAAAAAATAAATTTCAAGTCTTCATCTCCACATTTTAATTTGTGCTTCTATAATTTTAATTCAATATTGAGTGCTTCTTCAAAAATAATGTTCCTTTTAACATTTTCCTTTAAACTGCACTAAATTTTTATTCCGAGTCCTTGCTTCTGCATTTTGACGGAACCACCTACAATTGTCCTTGAGTAATTATATGAGTCCAAGAAGAGAACCAGCCAAATATATTTATTATAGCATCACAAAAAACTGTTTTCATTTCGTTGAGAGAGATTATATAGTAAGTTTGAAAATCAAATGATCTGTTACGCCAGTTTTTATAACTAAAAAAATGTTAGCATTCAAAACACACAAGCTTTTTAAAAGAAAACTGATAACTTTTTTTATGTGGAAAAGTGCATAAATAGCAATCATTTAATTTTCACTAAAAATAAATCCTTTAAGAGGAAAACGAAAGAAAAGAGGAAAAATTTTAAAAGAAAAAGAATTTTGACTGCAACACAATAGAACTTTCTCTTATCGAAAATTGTCAAATTTAAAATTTCAGAGCGTTTTCCAGTAAATAAATTTATTTATTTTTTGAAAAAACCCGAATTCAAAGTTTTTATGTAAAGTAAAGTAAGCCAAATTCCGAGTATAGAAAATGAAAAAAAGAAGCTTTTTCTCCCATTCAAAAGACGCTTCTCTTAACATTCGCGAATGAATCTAAGAACTTGAAAAGACTGGGAAAGATTCCTAGTTTTTAAAGCATACAAAACAAAATATATAATAAATCGCAACATTCTATTCAAAATTTTGCACATGCTTTTAGTGAAGAAAATCCTTTGCCCATTAAAATTTTTTCTTTTTTTAATATTTCCTACTTGTCATTTTTTAAAGATAGTGCTTCTATTAAAAAACAGCGTCACCAGTACTTTAATGGTGGTGGTTACATGCTTAAGTACATTTGAGGTATATTATATCACCTTGGGAATACTACATAGAACTTTTGCACAAAGTAGTATTTACTTTACAAAGACACACACACAAGCCCGAAATACTTGCATTTCTTCTTTTAAAAACCCATTTCTTTTATTCCGTTGAGTATTTGAAAGCATTTAAAAGCGTTCGCTTCGAATATTTTTTATTACAAAAATCAAACAAATAAGTTGCATTAATATTGAAATTAGGTAACTCGGTGTGTTTAGAGATATTCCCAAAGCACAGATAATAAAACAGCTTTCAATCCTTTTTTTTACATATATGTATATATATAGAATTTCTAATTCATTATTCGATTATTAGTAGACCTACACCGTTAAAATAAATATTCGCTTTTCTTACATTAACATTTAATTCGACTCCCGCTTTCGTGTTTTCATCTTTTTTAAAAAAAAAAACAACTAAAAACGAAGCGGCTAAAAAGCCATCTGTGCCGATGAGAAAAAGATGAAATGCATATGAAATATCAGAAGTAAAGAAATAAAAAAAAAAAATAATAATAATAAAGAAAAAGAAAATGAGGAATATTATGCATATGCAGCAAAAAGATTCCAAGCCAAAAGAGAGAAAATCAAAGACGTGGTGAAGAATAAAATGGTTAAAGCACCATTAATGCAGCCGGAGTAAAAATGCAAGTACAAAATCGGTTGAAAATAAGATAAAACACACGAAAAAATAAAGGTTTGAATTAAAGTGAAAAAAAAAGAACGAAAAGAAAGAAATTAAAACATGCTATCGCAAATACGAAATCGAGCAGACGTTATTTGAGTAAGCAATAAATAATAATAATAAGGAGAAGGAAGGGGGGGGGGGAGAGAAAAAATTCGAACGAAAAAGGATCAACAAGAAACCGAAAAACTTTTATGCCCACTGCTGCAGGTACTATCGGAGTGTATGGAGTTAATGTATGCAGATTAAAAACAATGTCATTGAGTATGTAGTTTACATTATCAATTGATTAGCAAGAAGCCGAGTTAAAACGACCAGTACAACCTATTCCGGAGAAATTTTTGCCGGTAAAAATGAACTAAAACAACGAACCGAAGCTTTGAAAGAAAGGGGGGGGGCAAAAAATAACGGGGGTTGAAAAGCAACAAAAACGTCGCCGCGATAGAACAACGCGATAACTAGAAAATAAAATTCCAAAAAATATTCTGAGGGGGAAAAAAATGGCTCTACGAAGAGACCTCGCTTGGGCGGGTTGAGATATAAAGGGGGGAGGAGGGTTGATGATTATGAAGTAAAGAGCCAGTTGCAAACGACTCAAAGGAAAGAGGGAGGGAGGATTGCTCTTGTGTTTGTTTTATCAAGGAGCCCTATGTTCTACCTGTTGAGTCGTAATTGTGGCATAGCCATTAAATATGGTAATGGGGGCTAATTTAAAAGGCAAATACAAATTATTCCCTACTCCTTCGGAGAGGTTTTTCCCTCAGAGGGATTTCTTTGTGAAGAAGAAAGCTCTTAACGTTGAAAGTGAAAGTCGAAGTGCTTTTTTTTTCGTTTGCTGTTACATTTTCTAGTTGTGATTGCTTCTTTGTTGAATCCGAAAAATCGGATTTCATCATTTTCTTTTTGAGCTTTTTTTTATATATTTATTTATACTCTTCTTTTTACCTTTTCTTGTTTGCTCTTTTCAGCCAGATTGATTTTTCCGATCCCTTTCGGCCATTTCGCGTGTATTTTTTTTTATTTTTATCTTCTTTTAATTTTTACTTTTACATGCATTTTACTTTTTTAATGAGATCCGGTGCAAGCAAGTAGTGCGGGTATTAAGTAAAAGCAAATAGGTATTTGTGAAAGTAAAAGCAAAGCGCAGAACTGGGACGAAAGAGATAGCTTCTTTTTTTTTTCTTTTTCTTTTTAAGATTGTATTTTCTGTTTGTTTTTGAGATGGAAGTGGTTTAATTCAACATCACGGTGCCATCGATGCTCTAATTAGAAGCCACTATTGGTTAATGACCACCGAAAGTAAGGCTGAATTTCCACATTTGGATTGCAAAACAGAAAGAGTAAAATCCTCAAATTAAACATGTTATTGCCCACACGAGGAAAAAAATGTTAGCCAGAGAACAAAAAGTATTGTCTCTGAAGAAACAAGGCTTTTAAAGAAGATTGTTGTATGTTCCAATTTTTTATCGAATTCTTTTTTAATTCAATGATCAACTGAAACTTGTTAATTGTCTTAGAAAATCCAAAAAATAACTAAATGTAAGAAATTCTTTCGGTTTGGTTTTCGTTGAGGGGGGATATGTCTCCTTTACTTTTTATTTCCTCCTCGATCATTCCTTATTTATGTTTACAAGAAACTATTCGATGGAAGGCCTTTTTCAATTATTTTTTTATAAATTTTAAAACAATGAGAATATTGATACAAAAGATTAAGTATTAAGTATGAATGTAAATTTTAAAAAAATTCGATCTGAAGTGCAAATTAAAATTTAAATGCTTTCAATCATTTTTTAAATTATTATCATAATAAATAGAATACAGCTGATAAAAAGAGTTTGCGAATATTACATATATAAAAATATAATTAAATAATCAAAACTGGATAAAAAAATTAATACAGGTTTAAAAAATAATAATTATCTTGCTGTAACTGAATAAATCGGTGTGTTAAGTAATTAATCGTAATCGAAATTTTATTTTTAGCGGAATGCTAGTGGCAACGATTTGCTTTGTTGACAATGATTCGACTTTGAGCAACATGGCGCTCTCCTTAATATGTAATATATCACTTTTAACTCATTCTTTATTGCAAGTTATTTCTTATATTCTAATGTTCTATAAAATTCTTATTTCTCTCACGAATTCGTAATCTTTTGAACATACGGCCCTGTTTCACTTAAAAATGGTCCATCAAACTCAATAAGATTTATGAGTCGAGTGATATATTGCATCTCAATGGGCACCGTCGAATCATTGTCAACAAAACAGTTCGTTGCCACAAGCATTCTTCTAAAAATGTTTCAATTACACGATTAAATACTTCACACGATGCGTTTCAAATAAGCGTTAAATATGTCTGTCACAAATGCTTAAAATGAATTGATTAAACATACTGACTTATAGTAAATCGAAGGAGTAGCGAGCGCTCTTTGTACAAATAATTGTTTCTTGGACATATGGTTTCTTTCTCAAATATAGATATGAGCGGTGATTGATGTTCATGTTTGTGATGCTCGTCTGACTTTTGATGAAGTTGCTCGTCGGACCACGGAAGAAAGGACAGATACAAAGTAGTGTAAAAGTAGTTCACAATTTCATGAAATGAATTAAAATGTACTGCAGCTGGATACTTCATTTTCCACATGTGCCTTTCTTGTGGCATTGAAAAATTAGCCAGATGTCACGTAAACGTCATATCTCTTCCACCTGCCGCAACACTTTAGAAAATGCTTAAAAATGGTTGATAGCATATTTTTTTTTCTATTATGTAAAGCACCGCATGGACAATGAAGATGTATAAGATATTTCCCAGTTATTTTCTTAACGCACCTTCTGTGGAACTTCAAACTTCCTGTGAAAAATTTCTGAGTTCGATTACTTAAGAAAAAGAACATCACATTTTAGGTAATATTATGTAATGCAATTATTTAAAAATAATTGCGTAAGAAAATTGCAATCACACACACACAATTATAGATAATTTTTTTTAAAATAAAATTTTTAATTGATATTTTTAAATTTTTAATCTTGAAACAAATTAATCTGTGGTGTATAATACTGGTATTCATTGTATGATACAAAACAAGCGCCTTCGTAAATTTTAGATTTATTTATTTATTTTTTCTTTCTTCGAATTGTTAGTATGAAATTTGATGGAAGTTAAGGAAATTTCCCGTTTTTTTTTTTTACTTCCGACTAAAGTTTTTTAACATTTTTTTAAAAAAAACGTTGATGCATTTAAATTACAAAACATAGAACCGCAAATATGTTGTTCATTAAGTAATTGAAAAGTGCTACAACGATCTTCTAAAAATGTTTTGTTACAAAAAAAACAAGACTTTTCCATATGAAAAAAAAAAGTTTGGACTAAGTTTAAAAACGCAAAAACTTATTAAGTTTTGACTTTGGAATTTTAATATACCTCATTTCAAAAATTAATATGTTTTTACTTGTTGATAATTAGTGTGTAACTAGAAATCAAAAATTTTGTCAAAAATTGTTAAAATATCTTTATGGTTTCCATTTTTTTTTTCTTGATGTACACAAACCATTTTTCCTTAGCGTGTTCAGAGACAAAAATGGGCCCGATTGTAACTTGCTTTGATTAACTTTTACATGTGCATTCACTTTGAATTATACTGTAGAGCACATTATATTTTAATTAGTCTAAAATTTATTATTGCGGACTGTTCATTTTGTATAGAGACTTAGTATTCATAAATCAGGTCATTCCATCAAATTTCGAAGGTATTTTGTAAAAAATACGTTAGAAGCACATGGTAGCCATTTTGGAGCGTTTGAAATATGCGAAATTGGGGTTGCCAATTTAGCATATTACCTTGAACGTTGGCATTGTTGCGATAGTACGTAAGTAGCAAATATTTTTTTTTTTTCAAAATCATTTTAGAAAACTAGTTAGAAGCATTTTAATCCTAATCTTTGATGGTCAAGGTCAAGTACAGCCAATAAAATCCCAACAATTGACGGGAGTCCTTTGAAGATTAAGAAAATGTGTTTTAATTAATGCGTACTGTAACGTAATCTGACCCTTTTAACTGTTTATCAATGCATTCTAAAAAGGCCTAAATTCAGTAAAGCAAATCTTTAAAAGCCATGCATTAATCAGTATAGAATACACAAAATTTTTCGACTTATAAACCCAATAATCTACAAATAACCCACCTTTAAAAAAAGCTGAAATTGAAAACCCTTTTCTTAGATAAAAAGATCTTGGAAAATATATGCAATTTGGAATTTTCTGATTGTATCATTCTCTGACATGCCCACTGATTCCATTATCGTAATCCCTAAAATCTAGGAAATATCTTGAATTGTATTCACAAGTGAAACGAATTATTGCTACCTTGGACTTAGTTGCAATTGTCTACGCGCTGAACACTAAGTGCAAAGAAGCGTTCAAGAAATATCTTCTTGCCACTAGATTACAGCCAATCAACTTTTCTAGTAAAGAAACGTTATCTGATATCTAAATCGACAATTCATCAAAAGTGTCACCTAACAGATATGCTTTGAATAATTTTAAAAATCCTCTTCCCACCGAGTTGAGTCCCCTAACTCGTATCATATCTCAAAGCAATACCAAATGATTCTTCTGATTTTGTCGATCTTGTTAACAAAAAAAGAGTAAAAAATAGATTATTGAATGAATAATTAGCATTATTAAATAAAATAAATTGTTAATTTCAAGTACTTAATTAAATTTTATGTTATATTTATATATGTAGGATTATCATCAATTAAAAAGACTCAAGGGCTTTGGGGGCAAATCACGTAATTTTTAATCGGTATTTAAGGGATTAATTATAAACCGTACAAATTATCAAAATAAGTCTTAATTTTTGTTTTTAATTTTATATATGACAAGAGCCGATATGAGGTCACTGGTAATTATTAAACTTGTTCTTAACTTAGTATTGTTAAATTAATTATAAAATATATTGCGCAGTATTGATATATTTATAAGTGTAAAAAATCGGTGTAAATGTGTATTTTATTTTTTACAATGTCAGAATGTATTTTATTTGTTTACCTTCAATAAATTAATAATTTTTATACGATCTTTTGTTTTAGAATTTTGAATATACTTGCCCCCTCCTTGTAGCGTTATCACGCGCCTACGGGGGGGGGGTGCCCCACCGTTTGAAAAACACTGGGTTAAGGCTTTTAAAAAACTTACCCCAGATCTCTCTCTCCAGGTACAATTCACTAACTCCCTTCTCTGTAAGATAAACAGTGTGGCTTTTAATCGCCAGTATTATCCGCCACCTTCGCCAAAAACGATGCCAATTTCTCTGGGACAAAATTGCCCACCATCTTTCCCCAAAGGTCAACTGCCTATCCAACAGCTCAGGTAAACGAATGTTAAGTGTTACCAAAACCCGCCAGAGGGAGCCGAGCAGTTATCGAGCCCATCCATCACAGTTTTCTTGAGTTCACCCCCCTTACCTGATGCATCATCTTGGCATCCTGGTCTCTTAACTATCTCTCTTTTGGTGGATGTGTCAGTACCGTGTATCATCCGGCGAAAGTTTGGCGAGAAGACACCGCATCAGACAACGCCAAAAGGTTGGAAGCCTAGAAAAGGTCCCGCGTATCTAAAAATTAAGCAAAAGAAAGAAAAGAAGAAGAAAGTGTTCCGATAAAACTTTTTGGAACATGTTACATCGAATAATATCAACATTAAAGAATGGATTAGATAAAATTTCTGGCAGATTTCACCGATGAAGTATTTTTGTTTTTATTTTACCGAATTATCTTTCAGCTGCACACATACGCGGTGGAATTTTTTTATTATTGTTATGGTTTTAGATTTTAATTTCTTGTACGTGTTGATGTGTTTTAATATTATTTAGATAAAGACGTGAATATTGTAACTTTTCCTTCTTTTCTGTCAATTAAATTCTTAAAAGTGATTGAAGACCTCGTTTTGAGTTATAGTTGAAAAGTCTTAAGGCCTAATTACATTTAGAATTGGTTCTAAAACGAAAACTCAAGTGAAATTGTTTTGAAATTGGTTATGTAATTATATACATAAGAAAGAAGGGGCTTGTGCTTCCTTTTTAAATAAACAAACTGTGTGTTAATTATTTGTTACATCTTTGCACTTTTTTTTTATATAAATTTATTAAATTTCTGGTTCAGTAAAAAAAGCTCTCTCAAACTAATTCTACCCCCTCCCACGCGTGATACTTTGTGGTGACGGGGATTCATAAATGTTTTCAGAAAAAAAATTTAATCCTACAAAGCCTTTGTCGCAATACTTCCACCTCTTGTTGGTTGAAGTGAAGATCACGTTCATTAATTTGATTCCCGGAAGGGGGGGGGGAGACACAACGTTGACGTAGAAGTCATTAAATTAAATTCGAAATGACAATCAAAAAGTACGATATGTAGATAAGACAATCTAAAGGTTAAGAGTCAACTTGCCCTTATTTGAATAAGATGCACAACTTGACTAAGAGAAAAATCTCAATAATTTTATACCTTAAAAATGAATACGCAAATATAATACTGTCACAAATTAATGTTTCAATACCTCTACTACTAACTATAATCCACTATTATACCACTTCATTAAGTAGTGTCGTTCATTTCTGAGGCGAAGAGTTATTCTGCCTCAAAGCGCCAATTTGGCTGGATGGAAGAAAATTCGAGTTAGAGAGAATAGACCTCAAGAAGAGCCCATTGCTACACATGGGTCTTTTCTTTACCTTATTCCCGATTAAAGTATATTTAAAATGTTTTCAAAAACGCTGAATCGGAAATCCGACATACAATTCTTGATGATAAAATACACTGCTGCTGTAAATAATGTAACACCTGAAGGAATCATCAGAATTAAATGAACTTTGCGGCAAATATCAATTATAGATGCTACGTAAAATTGTAAAGTTTCAGAGCCACCGCGCATGCGTGGCATGCGCAGCACCCTCTGAACTGATGCTGAAAGCGTATAAATAGAGGACTGTAGCGGGACGTTGAAAATAGTTAATGATTATTTGTTAGTGGCGAACGTTTAGTCAGACCTAAGTATGCCTCCATGACGAAATAATGAGAAATTCCAGCAACTTACGAACGGGGGAGGATTATCTACCTTAAAGAAGGAGGATTTTCCTACCGCGCAATAGGAGCTCGTGTACAGCGGAACAGTTACACAGTGATGCAATTTTGGAAGCAGTGAACCGACTAGCACTGAACAACTAAAAAAACTGGTAGTGGATGACGGAAGACGACGTCAGCAAGTGACGCTCGACACCTGCTCCGCATGATGGTGAATAACCATACAGCTTCCTCCAGGATTGGCAGCATGTTGTTCTACTGCTAAAGGTGTACTTCGTCAATTTGTCGACGTCTGCTGCACCGTGGATTGCGTGCAAGGGTGCCTTTATACAGGATCCCCTTCACGGCAAACCATCGATGGCTGCGTATGTAATGGGCTCATGAGCACAGAGCCTGGCAAACTGATTGGCACCAAGTTGTCTTTTCAGATGAATCCTGCTTCAATTTGTGTTACCATGATGGTGGCATTCGTGTTAGACGTTATGCCGGTGAATACAGCCTTGCAGAGTGCTTTATCGAACGACATAATGGCCTAACACTCAGAGTTATGGCTTGGGGTGCGATTTCGTATCATGGACGATCTGATTTGCTACGAATTGAGGGTAATCTCAATAGCAACAGGTACGTCCGTGAAGTGCTACAGCCCGAAGTCGTTCCCTTCCTTCAATGTATCCCTGGAGCTATCTTTCTGCAGGATAATGCATGTCCACATATTGCAAAGACGGTTCGAGACTTTTGTTCAGCCCAACACATACAACTTCTCTTTTGGCCTGCTTATTCACCGGGTATTTCGCCTATTGAGCATGTGTGGGATTTGGTTGATTGGCGTCTCGCTCGTAATCCACGTTCTGCAGTTTTAAAAGATGCACTTTTGCTGTGCATACAAGCAATATGGAATTCTGTTCCACAACCAGACATTCAAAATCTGTTTGACTCTATGCCACGTCGTATAGCGGCACTTATTGCAGCACGTGGTGGATACGCCAAATACTGATTTCAGACACATAATATTGTTTTTTGCTTTGAAAATTTTGTAATTTATTTGTACTAATACAACTCGTTTGTGGATTATTTTTCAATTAATTCTGATGATTTCTTCATGGTGTTGCATTTTTTTTACAAACAGCAGTATATATATGTTCAATACATATTTTTCAGTTTAACTTATGGAATATAAGTTTAAGAGTTGTATAATTAAGTTTTGGTTAGTTAACTTACCAAAATATCCTCCTCAGTAGTGGTTAAGTAAAGATTGTTTACTAATCATCCGATGAGTAAATTTTTAAAAAAGCTCTTTTAAATATCCCTAATTAGTCTTTGAGTAAGCTTAAAGCTCTTGACTTGCTAAATTTTAGAGCAACTATCAAAGTGATCCATCATTTTGAATATTTTTAAATTCAAGGATCTACAAAAGATTATAACGAGTTTAATGTATGAAATTTAATTCATAAACTAATTTGAGAAGTTTATTCTCATAATGCACGTGTTCGCAGCTTAAAAATTTGTAGTTATTTAATAAATAGTATTTACTCTTGGAAACCCTACTTAAGCGATGATTTGTGAGATTAATAAACAAAAATTATTTTTGAGTTTTTGAAATAAGGACATCAAAAGATATGAAGGCTATCTTGAGCATAATTTATAGCCACCAAAACACCACCTAGTGTTGTTTTTTGAAGAAATACACAAATTCTGCTGAAAAAATTCTTCCGTTTATATCGATGTATAAATATGTTTTTTCATTAACTTCGTTAACAATTAATACTGCTGTCTATTTGCTTCAATGGGGTCGATTCATCCGCAGAGGGCGATTTGATCGTTTGCTGATTGTAACGTGATTATCAAGTAAACAATAACAGCTAATCGTATTACACTTATGGTTGCGTGATAACACACGGACGATTTTGCATACTCTAGTTTTATATTCTTAACACTTTTTTAGTACTCTAAATATTTAAAATATGTTTTCTGGTATTTTTTGCTTTTCGTATTGTTATTTAATATATACATAGCTTTAGTTTACAGTCTTTCATT
Source organism: Trichonephila clavata (assembly GCA_019973975.1). NCBI lineage: Eukaryota > Metazoa > Arthropoda > Arachnida > Araneae > Nephilidae > Trichonephila > Trichonephila clavata. The sequence goes on along the minus strand of BMAO01004009.1, from coordinate 113,530 downwards.
TAAGCTATGTTATAGCGTTTCTTTATACTTAAAAACTAAGTGTTAAAATGTAGAACGAGGGGGGGGGGCTTGGTGATGTCAAATTTTTGGCGACCGGAATTGATCGCCAAGCAGCATAATTTAGTGAAGGTGTTCCGAGAATTTACAAATGTAATTTTGCAATAAAAATAAAGAACTATTAACGTAAAATCAAGAAAATATTTTTAAAGCTATCAGTAATGCACAAACATAATTTGTGTAATTGTACTTTTAAATTGTACTGTAAACAAATAAATTGTACTTTTTTCAGTTAAAGGAAAGGAAGGATTTCCTTTTGTTATATGATAGTAGATGCAAATCCAAAAATTCCGCCAAAATACACAGCCAAATCAAACACGAGGAATTAGTTGAGCGTATTAGCATGTGATTATGACGTCAGATGAATCGAGTCCATTTAATCTTTATTCAACTCCTTACAGCACAAAGTTGTTGTTTTTTTATGAAAAACTGGTAAAAAATGATCGAGTTTTTTTTTTTGACAGAAAATGAATATAATTATTAATATGATAATTTTTACACGAATTAAATATAATGATTAATATGAATGTAATATTAGAAAGTGAATGAGAAATAGGGAACGGGAAAAAAATAACGCGAGATACAAGATAGCCCGCACGCGTGTGAGACACGGGCATGTGCAAATAACAATGGATTGAGTGCAATAATAATGCATAAAGCTACATATTAGCCATAGCTATTATAAACCATACAAATTATCAATATAAGTATTAAATTTTGTATATGTTAATTTTAAATAATATATAGATACAATAAAATACTTAAAGTTATAGGATAAGTATTATATTAATTATCCTTTTTAATTTTTATTTTGAACAGATTGCAAAACAATATTTGATTTTATTAAATATCTATAATCTTAATTATTCATTTCTAAAAGTACAAATATTATTAGAAAAATAGCTTTGTCTCTATTGCTTATATCTATCATGGATTGCTTATATAATTTTTACGAACATCTGGGCAACTGTCTGGGCAACATATCGGACTTAGAGTGAGTCAATTTCTAATATTGAACCTACCTCTCTTTGTAGAACTTTGTTCTTCAAGACCAGCTCATGGGAGTCACTACTATTTATTAAACTTTGTGACGGATCTATGCGCATCCTTACACTAATCCTCTTGGAAATTCTTTGAGGTTATCAAAAATCATCAATCTTCTCCTAAGAAGAAGACGGGATATGCAAATAAGTTTATTATATATAGTTCAGGTTCGCTTACTAGAAAGTTAGAAGGTTAGTTAACTAAAGGTGACATGGGAGATACAAGGTGAAGAATACCGCAGAAGGTTAGAAATGCCTTGTGAGAGATTTAAGACAGGAAGTTGATATTGATAAAGAAATTGAAAGATTAAACCTTAATTGATTAGAAGACTGCCTACAGTCCAGATATTGTCACCTTCATATTACCTTTGATTTTTGAAGCATTAAAGAGGTTAAGCGGCAAATAGTTATATATCTAACGTGTAAAGTAATATTGAGGTAGTAGATCGTTTATTTTAAAGTGGTTGATTTATTAGGTGTATTCTCCCTAAACGCGACTCTCGTCCCCTTCCTCTATTGACTGATTGGAACATCCTATTTATTGTGTTGCATTGAATTGTTTTGAGTCGATTAAAGTGCTAAATAAAGTAATTGTAAATTATCGTGTCGAATCAACCTTCACTTCCTTCCACACCTTTAGCTGGGTCACAGGGTAGACGGGAAAGAGGGTTATTACAACTTGTTCTAAATTTATTATTAATAAATTAATTATCAAATACATTGGGCAGTACTGATATTTATATCATTGTAATTCTTTATATGACTGACAGAGCTCGAAATTTGATCTTCTCCGCCACGTTCCATTTTCCTGAATTCCTCCAAAAATAAATCTTAAAATCTTCCTTTCGTAGATACTTATCTTGTTCTCATCTGCTCGAGACATGGACCAAGTTTCCCATGTATAAGTTAATACTGATCTTAAAAGACTTTTATACAATAGAACCTTTGGCTTCCTTTTGATTAAATTCGATTTCACCCAGATAACCTCTCGTCCATGGAAAGTCACCCAAACCCGAGAAAAATACACTTCAGTAAATAAAGTAGAAACAATTAATTGTTCTTTTGGAGGCCCAGGGGTTGAGGACCACTGCACTATAGGGTAAAAAAATCTATCAACGAATTTTTTTTAGCTAATTAGCAATATGTATAGATAGCTTCCAATTTTTATTCGAATATATTTTTCTTGTGGCGCTACCTCCCACAAATAAGGTGTCACATCATTTCAAACTCAAACTTCGGTACAGATTTTTTTTATTTTTATTTATTGCAATATCAAATCGATGCCCAACACTCCGCCATAACAAGACGTAGCGTGATATCGTTCGGAAAAACTAATACTGTAACAGCGTCTTTGTATACGTAATGGATGTGAATTTTTTATATGTAAGCATCGATTTATTTTTTGACCATCGTCTTCCTTACCTTTCTATTTTACCTAATGGTGCGCTATGAGACTGATAATGCTTAGACAGTCACGCGAATCCAGTTTCAATGCGTTTTGAGCAAACTAAGTAAACAGATGAGATGAAATACATCAAAGTCGAAGTGGAAAATAACCTATTTGGAATAGACCGTGTTAAAGACCATTTATTTGTAGAAAAATGAAGCTGGTAATGTTAAAAAATAGTTCTCTTTATCTGCTTATTTATCTAATCCCATTATTCGATTTGATACGTTTTAAATAAAAGTTGAAGGCGCGACATGATTTATTTTTCAACCTATGAGGGTTTAAGATGTGTGTCAATTACTTGGCATCGGATTTTGATTCGTTCGTTCGTCAAAGCTTTGTATTTTTATTCATTGAACGAATTTATGTTGTTCAAGTTTCACTAGAACTATTTCGCTTTCGACAACTTGGTTGAAAAGCAATTTATTCAAGAATATTTCAATGAATAATAACATTTCTTATTACAGGTGTGACAGAAGTGTTTTTTATATTACTGTTAAGACATCTACAGAAAACATCATTTCTAAAAGTTGAGATAGAGTTTAGTTAGAAATAGGTTTTAGGTAAAAGCTTTTCCACAACTTCTATTCTGTAATTTGTATGTGGTGTTAGTTATAACTATATTTCCTGTTTAGTATTCATTTATTTAAATAGAAAAATTTGATCTGTTCTTTTTATGATATTTAATAGCATTATTCTTTAAAAGAAGGATTTTTAATTTTGATGATGTAACTTAGCTATTTTTTTTCTTTCAACGCTAAGAATGCTTATAACGAGTTAACTTAAATTTAGAATAAAAACAAATTATTATTATTAATATTTTATTTTAGATTCGCAGCTTCTGTACATCAGAGTTTTTACAACTGGTTAATAAAAATGCATCCCCTTTTTACCTTTGTAAGAGGGAAAGTGATGTTCAATTAAGAATATTGAAAGAGCTACTTTCAGGTCATGATTTCAACAATGAGTGGTATTAATTTACCAATCAAAGATAAGTAAAAAAAATTCCGTACATATTTCTGAAAACAAAAATCGGTTTTTTTTTCTGTCAATCTTTTATTATCCCTATTGAATCGTTGTAACATGCCATCTCAAAATATAGTATCATGAAAAAAATAATAATTGCCACACATTAATGCTTTAATGATTTACAATTCAATCCAATGATAAATATTCTTCCGTTGGAGCATATTGAGACAGTCAGTTTGTTCTGCTAACTTTTTTATGAATAAAATATAAATATTTTTTAATATCTTATTACTGTAATTTTTGCTTAAGTACATTCTATTTTTTTTATTATTTTTTGTTGATAAATGAAAAAAGAAATTCTAGAAACATATTATTATGCGCTCCAGCAATGGTCTTACAACTTGATGGAATTACGTCAACTTCTGATGTTATATATTTTTCCTAGCATTAATTTCGAAGCTGAAAACGTAATACTTTTCCCATTAAGTTTAACGGGAGAGTAATTAGAGCTACCTGTGGAAAAAATACAATTTAAAATATTGCAATGTAATCATTCCTTTTTATTCTATTATATTTTGTAATCAATAGATAAAAGAAAATATTCATTGTTACTTCTGAAGTTTGAAATAAAAAAATCTCGCATTTTGGTCTACAAGATAACAATATATATGTTTTCCATTTAAATTATTATTTAATAGTATCTATGACTTCTGTTAATAGTTAACGATGGTTCTTTCTTATGCCTGGGGGGGGGAGTACTACCGTAATAATTATAGTACTGAATATGTGTCTTTTATTGGTCAAATTAGTTAATTCTATAAAACAAATTTTGGAATCGTGAAAAAGTTTTGCAAACGATTTTTATTTACTTTTTGCTTTGTGGTTTTAAAAAAAATCTTCCGCTTCGCGACCAGTTCCAATGATAAGAAACTTAATTTCTAATTTAAAAAAATAATAATAAACCAAGCAAAGTTTTTTAAAATGATCTGGATAAATACTTTGACATTGAAAAGCTTTGATAAATTTATATATTTCTTGTTTGCAAATAATTTATTAAATTCCGAAGGACAAGAAAAATATTTCTTTTGTATAAGAAAAATAAATTTTCCATTATTTTACACATTATATGAAAGCTATTTCATGTCATTTTATAATAATATACTACTCACATATTGTTTTATATTTTAAATGAACAGTTATTAAATCATTGTTACTGATGACTTAAATGCTTATATTTTTCTGCGTACTAAATAAAAATCCCGAATCCCGATATATTGAACAACGACTTGTGTCTAACGGATTGTAGCGGTACCATCTATATAAGCCAGTAACTTATCCACTACACCAAAATGATCACCGTGGTGCGGAGGTAGTTACTGGCTTATATAGATGGTACCGCTACAGGATCACATATTCGAAATATTTATTGAAAGCAGTGTTGAAGAATAACTAGGGTTACTGTATGTATATACATAATATTTAAATAAATTTAAATGTAGTCTCAAAGTGTTTTTTGCAGCATTAGGGAAATTAAATGCGATATACCAACTTAAATAACGTGAATCTTTGCATCTTTATAAAATTATGAGATGTCTTACACAAATTATTATTGTCTGTATATATCGTATTTATTCTAATCTAAGCCGCACTTTTTTTCCAATGATAATGCTTCTGAAAATCGAATGTGGCTTCGAATCGAAGACGGAAAAATTCGTCGGATGGTGAAAAATTGAATATGATTACAGATTCATATATGGATTAAAAATATTTTAATGCTGGTAAAATAAATTAATTAATCACTTCTTATTAGTTCTCATTTTAAATTTCTTTAATTTTCTTAAATATTGGATATTGGTAAACATTTTAAGCTAATTATATTTTTTCCCTAAAACGTGTTAAGAATTTAGGATGCGGCTTAGAATTAATGGTGACTTAGATTCGAATAAAAATGGTATATGACAAACTTTAATAGCTACAGCGTATGTCCAATGACAAAACAATCTACTTTCTTTCTGTTATTTTTTTCTTCCTGGTTGTGTTTTGAAGGACCAATAAGGGAAGGGTTACTAACAAAATCCCTACAGCAAATTCCCATTACATTTTCCGTCATACTGAAAGTTAACAGGACAGCTTTCCGATTTGATGTCAACCGGGAAATGCATGAAAATGCGGGTTATTTTTATCCTGGTTTACTGCAGACATTGGAATTCAAGATCAAGCAGAATTATGAATGCAAGGAAGCTGTCAACCGAAGTTATCTCGTATTTTATGATAATGAGCCACTCTATGGTTCTTCCTCGTTGGTAATTTTATGCTGAATATTCTTTTTAAAATGCTAACTCGCCAAATGCAGTTAATCTCCGCAAGATAGACAGCTTGAAAAGTGTAATGTCGGGAATCCTTCGGTGGGTAAAAAGGTAAACCTGAAATAAAGCAGCATAAAATAAAGTATCTCCGTCACTTTCCCTTGTCGCCAAGGGCTATGAAATGAAATAAACAAGAAGCATCGCCAACAGAAAAAAGAAAAAAAGAAACTTTCGGTTGAGAAATAAACAGGTCATAGGTCATCTTACTCAGGATACGAAGAAGAAGAAAAATTGCCAATGGAAAAAAGGGAGGTGAAAGCTTTTTCATAGGTAAACTTCTATCTCACAATGTAGGTCGGCGGTTGCCGTTTGCGTAATCTGACAAGGTCTGATATCTCAGACGTCTCCTAGCCTCTGCGCATTTTCTTTAGAACATCACAAGGTCTCAAATGACTTTCACGATGCTATGAAAGAGGTGGACACGGAGGTGAAGGTGCTGCGGAAATAGCGAATAATCAACCATTCTTATACCTTCAGTACTTAGAGAAGATAGAATCCATAGCTTTAAATTACATTAAAAACATATCTGAGCCAAACCTTTGGAATCAACGATGCTCTATCTCTCGCCGGTATAAAAATTATAGCTCTAAAAACAATAAAAATTACAGTTTTAAAAAGCTAAAAAACACCCTTTTATAGTTAATCGAACTAAGTTGTAACAATCTTTTAGTAGCCAAATCTGGAATTAGTCACCGAATCTGGAAATGGGATCCGAAGTTAGTCACCAGATGCGGGATCGTTAATCCTGATGATCCTGATCAGGATAATGGAACAATATTATTTAACTATTTTATTGACATCGGTCCTGGACAAGTGAGCAAAATTTCGAATTAATATAATACCTCATAAAGCGGGTAAAAATTGTTCAATGGTTCCGTTACATATAAGTGAAACTTATAAAAGGGTGTTAATAAATTTAAAAAAAGAGATGAGCATAAAAGATATTAAACTTCAGCATATATCAAAATACTTTTTTTTAAAAGAAACAACGTACCTAAGCTAGACTTTAAAACTGGAATTTTTTTCCAGTCATACATTTATGTGTGTAATTTTTTTATTTTTCCCCCAAGGAAGAAAGTGAGCATTAATAAAAAATATCAGTACCAAGTTATCAAAACTTTCGCTTTAACATGACGTGATGTTTGTTTGGATGAAAATACTACAAGAATTTGCGTAATTTATTGCTTCTTATTTTTTATAATCAAATGATTGATAAACATCTTTTTAAGGAAAATTTCCTTGTAGTGAAATGCATGCTAATCAGGCTACGATATTATGGAAATGCAGGTTTATAGACCGCGTTTCTAAATTATATAGTAAAAGTCAAAGTCGTTTCATTGATGGCTAAAAAGTAGCGAAAAATATTACTATAATTACTATTATTTTATTATACTATATTCGTACCAGATATTAGTTATATCGATTGACAGCAGGTATAAATGGCAAGTACACTAAGTAACTTAATGTAATTTTGAACTGTTTGTAAATTTTGATTTTAATTTGCAATGAACTCAATGTAAATAATTAAACAAGAAAAATTTTTTCACAACCTTATAAATTCCGGTGTATAAAGCGCGCACTTTTAACACAAAAAATAAGACAGAAGTTTACAGATTACGCCGAGTAAAAAAATTTAAGTTTAAAAAATAAAAAAGGTGACGAGAGCATAAAAAAGAATTAGACATTTACATCGTTCAAAATACTGCTTATTTAAAAGAAACGACATTCGTATAATGAGCTTCAAGAATTGTAATTCTAAAAGTATACTATTTTTTTCTAAAGACTAGGATAATACCTCGAATAAATGACTTCAAAACTTGGGAGCAATTGCATATATGCACATTCCAGATTTCTTCTTAAAAAAGGAGGTGTACATGATGTGACGAGTATACCTAAAACTGAAGCTTGAAAGTATAGGCGTGCGTAATATGCCGGATTTTACGGTATTTAAGAGAAATGACATACCTTAAGAACTTTGATTATTGGATAAAATGAAGCATTTATGATATTCGTCTTCAATTATATCTTCAGGCATATTATCAAATTCGGTTTCATCTTCTACCATCACTGTTACTGAGATCCATAAATAAATAATCTTCTACCATTCCATCTAGATTCTTACATGTACTGCATTTTTAAATGACCTTTGAATTATATCAGATTTAATTTCATTCCATAATTCTTTTACTATCCTCTCACACACTATTTCTAGACTGGCATAATGCATTTGGTCTCTTTTTATAAATATTTTCACACACGTTCATCCATGTACCTTTTGTCCTTTCTCCTTAGGGTTTTAGTTCTAGAAGTATAGCGTTGGTCAAAAGCAAGGTATAATATTTTGAATAAATTATTTAAAAATATGAGAACATTGCTTCAGTGCCGGTTTATCCATTGGTAGCTTGGGGAGGGAGCCCAGGGCCCGGAGAAGCTGGACTTAACCAGATATTCTGGTTATAAAGTGCCAAAAGGGTCTGTAGATCTTTACGCCCTGGGCCTGAAATGAACTTAAATTTGCACGTGCAGATTTCAGGCTCTCACTTTTTGAAAAGGAGAATAAAGCAGTAACATAGTAATCCTATCGTAGTCACTCTACTGCAAAAAATTTTCACGTTACAGGCTCAGTCCAAGCTATTTTAAATCCTTTCTCGTATACATGTATATATCATTTTATTTACAGAATATCCTGGTGTATTATGCGCACCTATACTTTCAAAACGTATTTTTTGGTGTATTCTCCATACAACACACATCTATTTCTACAAAGAAATCTGAGATGTGCACGTTCAATGCTCTTATCTTTTGAAGTCTCATTATATTGTGTAAATGGATTATAAAAGCATGGAATGAAATTAAACCTGACATAATTCTAAGGGCATTTTTAAAAAATGTAGCATATCTAACAATTTAGACGGAACGGAAGATGATTCTTTATTTATGGATCAGATTAAGAGTGATGGTTAAAATGAAACAGAATTCAATGATGAGGCTTAAGAAAAAACGGAGTATAAATTTGGCAAACTTTTCATGTAATCCAGCAATGAAAATTCACAAAAAGTGTCATTTCTTGGGTCCGACAAATGAATTTTCAAAAAAATTATCGATTTTCACTTTTTTATATTTTTTAAGAGTTAAAATATTTCTGATTAAAATGATATATGACAAGAGGAAATACGATAATTAGAAGTATTTTTATTTATTTTTAAATGAAGTTACTCCTTGATGAACATCAAATGAGCTCTGCTAAGAGCACCTGTGTTTACCCTTGCATAAGTCTGGATGAGCGCGAATCCATATGATGCTCAAGTGGAAAAATTAGAGTGTATTGGGCTTATCGAAAAGTGTATGGCTATACATATTTTGTGTAAATGTGCCAGTTAATACCTCCATAGTCACAGTGATTCCAAAATCTACATTTGTGGAATTTAAAATGCTAAAATTGGGGTAAATATGGCTATTGCACAGATCAATATAAGTCATGTAGCAAAATTAATGGTGTTAAAACACTGTCATATTGAACCAAGTTATAACTGTGTGCCATGCTTAAAAAAATTAGATGCATGGAGGATTCGTGTAGCCAAACGAAAGCATCTTGGGATCCCCCCCCCCAAAAGGCTAAATTCTTAAAAATACTGAAAAAAGGGAAATTAGAAGAGCCTTTTGTAGGAGCAGAGGGTAAAAAATGCTTCATATGCTCCTGGAAAGTACTAAAAAAAGTAAATGCTCAAAAATTACAAATTTTTACTTTAAAGACTTGTTTTCTCAAAATGTAACATTTTCTACTTTATGTACCTTTTTCTCAAAAATTACTTACAATATAATCCTCAAATTTTCAGTGAGCATACTTTTATCATGTTTACACATTTTAATGGAAGGAATTAGATGTATCTAGCAAAACTTTTTAGATAAGGCTCTTTTAAACTAAATTTTAGAGAAAAAAATTGGACATTTTTTTGAAAAATTCATAGTTATTTTAATTTTAAGTAAAAAAAAAAGCCATTCTTTTAAAGTTTTTTTTATTGTAAACATAACCTGCTGTAGAAATTTTATCCATGAGAAGTAAGTAATTTCTGAGGAAAAAGTACATAAACTTACGTAATTTAACACGAGCTCCTATGGACGTGCGGACCTCCTTCTAAATAATACTTAGTTATATATAGAAAACTAATTTTGTACTGTTCTTCTTCTTTTTTTTTCTTTTATAGCTATCATTTGAATATACGGTGCGTAATTTGAACCAGTAAATTTCAGTCTTTTTTATTTGTGTTAAAAGTGCGCGTTATACGCCGGATTCTACGGTATTTGAAATATAAGGTAAAAAGCTACTGAATCATACGTCATATCGAATGCTATCAATTGAGGCAATATAATTAAATACTGAGAACTATTTCAACTACATTTTATTGTTTATTAGCTTTGATGAATTATTCCGAAAATTTCGTGGGATACACATACCACGATATTCATTTATAGTTTTAAAAGAATTTCTAAGGAGGCTTGGATACAATCAATCAAATAGAGTTATGTCGAGGTTAAAGTCATCCATTATGAACGCATTTAAAATATAAAAATAAACAATCTCTTCAATGTAAACAGGCTCCAACTGCTTTTAGGTATTTTTCTCGAAAATCTTACAGCAAATTACTTAGTTAAAGATTATATCAGTGGCATACACGGAGACTATTTTCATGGGAGTGTTACATTTTTTAAAAAAAAGTAGACTAAAGGCATCAAGACACACGAAAGTTTTAACTTTAAAAATTGAAAATATGTTGATTTGTGGGAGGGGTTTGAAACCTACCGTTTTGAACACTAGTGGATTATAATCTAATTTAAATTTATTTGATTTTGCCTTCAAATTTAATATACAACACTTTTCATGTCGACAATAACGTCATGTAGTACACCACACCACAATCTCAGAATATTAAAAAATAAATAAATTATCCAAAATGCATGCCAAATATTTATTTTTGTTTTGTTTTTAACTAGCTTAATATATAATTGGTACTTCAAACCTACAATAGTTTTTTTTTTCATTAGGGATGAAAGTTTCACAGGAAAAGAAATTTCCAAATAGTATAATATTAATTATAATACATATTTTGGCATACAGTTTAGAGAGAATTGGCTTTTTTTTTCAGAACTTCACAGCCTAACTATGCGGAAAAGATGTTCTCTGGTATGAAGATGAGGGGGAAAATAAAATAATAAACTAATTTTTATGTTAAGTACCACCAAAAAGGGGATGAGTTTTAGGTCATTTGGGTTTTTTTTAACTGTAAAAGGCCACAATTTTTCTTGTTAAAAAAAAACAAGTATTTTAGTACTTTTTAAAGTATATTGCGATGAGAGGACATTTACTAAATAGTTACAAGAAAAATATTAGGTACTTTCTTTACAACCATCTTAACATTATTTTTTAAACCGTTCTGGACCATTAACGCATATGTGCAGGGTTATCTTAAGACTCTTTGAGAAAGGCCCAGAGAAATCTTAAGATACTTTGAGGCTCTGGGAACCTTATGCAAAAGTAGGCGGTACCTGAGATCTTTAAAAGTAGACTATATAGCATGCATTGTCAAATACTTCTTAAAACGGCAATTTAAACAAATTGTGCCCGACTTACAATCTCAAAAACCTAGGCACAAACCGGATCGAGCAATGACAGCATTTCGACTAATAAGTAATTAGGCCTAGACATGGACTACGGCCATCTCATAAGACAGTCTTACCACTTTTGCCAGTTAATATGTAGTTTGAAATTCTCTTTTTTTCCCGGAGAATATGTACGGGAATAATATTTGACCATTAAAATTATCCGGATCATGATTTTATTAAGACAGAGTCGAGAACGCGAAACGAAGTCCTCATTGCGGGCAAAGCCCCAGTTGGCTCATGCCTAACGTCTCTGTACATGTGATCACTCCAGAGAACACGTTATCAAATGTAAGATTGCATTTTGCCCGTTCTGAGGCCCATGACCACACCGATTTGATCTTAATTTGGAACTTATAGAATTTAGCATAACTATAAGCATTAAAGTTCGGCGTATTTTTTACAATAAGGATTTTTATATGAATTCCAAAATGGAAGTAGGCTTAACAGAAAAAATTGCCTTGTACTGAATGAGTTGGGGAAAAAAATCCTAGTGTCGCAGTGCACTATGAAGCGAAAGGCGGGAATAAGCTTCTAATCGGACTGATTCTTCGACGGTTCTGGGAGAGAAAGCTGAGATTTTGAAATGTGTTGCAACTTATATATACTATTCACACTTAGGAATCATTTATCAATAAGTATTGTTTTTGTCTATTTGTATGGTAGAAAAATAATTTTATTTTCAGTCTAAGATCATCTAACCGAAATTAAATCTTTTTCCATTTTTGTTTTCAAAATGTAACCCCTTTGTGAAGTGTCAGTTTATCCATTGGGTACTTGGGGTGGGCACCCAGGGGACTTGGATAAGCTGGACTTAACCAGATTTTCTGGCTATAAATTTCGATCCACCAGTACCAAGGGGGCCTGTAGATCTTCTGCATCTAGGGACGGAAATGAGTCGAAACCGGCACTGTCTTTGTGGCAAAATTAAATTTTGAAGTTAGTTTTAAATATTTTTCTATTATTCTTCATTTTTTCAACATCTTTTCCGCATATGTAGGTTTTTCTCTTCATATAAACACAATCAACTCCTCTAATATACATAGTATTTAGGTCTTTTTATTAGATTTTTCTGAATCAGTCTATGTACAGCATAAAAACAGAATTTCTCTCTTTTTCTCTTTTTCTATAATTAATTTTACTTCTGAAATTACCCTAATTTAGCACACGAGTAAAAATCTTCTGAACGGAAATAAAAAAAAAACACTTCTTCCCAATTTTTAAAATTAACAACTTTTGGTTGTATCTCCTTTCCAGCAACCAGTTCGTTCCTCTGCATTACGTGCGGAAATTCCTTCTTGTTTTTGACTCTAAAAGATGCGGTGGAAGGACTCTTGTATCAGAGGTGTGGGTAGGATACCGATACCACAGGATGTTGGGAACCTAATCGGATGTCTTGAGCAATTTAATGTGTGACGCGCTTCGGTGTCCCGGTGACTCATGATAAATTTTAAAACAGAGGGGACGTATATAAATTACAAAAAATAGGTAATGACAATCATGGATTTAGATACTAAATTCTAAACTTAATTTCATGAGAAAAAGTATATGTAATCGAACGTAGCTCCAGATTAACTGTTCCAGAAGGGGTTCAATGGTTACAATTTTTATCTTTTGTATTGATGTAATTTAATAAAATATTTTCTCTCTTTATGGTCTTATAAACTGGAAAACGGTAATATATCTCTGCAGAATAGTATTTTAAATTCAAAAATTATAAAACAATTTTTTATTACATCTTTTAACATTTTAAACATGATGAATAATATAATATCGACAAACAAAAAGTGTGTTCCTTATATCCTGAAAAATATTTATAGTATATTGATTCTTTATATCTCATTAAAATGTTGAAATGAAAGATGACTTATAGGTTTGTACAATATTACCTAAAATATTCAAAAATATTCATCAAGATTGCGTGCGCTCCGTGATTTTGCAAAAGCCTATAAATGAACATTTTTTTAAAAAATATAGTGTCATTTGAATATACATGTAAAAATGTGTATTTTAAGTACATTATTACAATATGTATATATATAAGAATTATTTACATACAATGTTGTTGTTGCCATGTATTTTCTCCTGGGATACTTATGAAAGACGAGAGATGGAAGAACAGAAACATACAAACACAGACTTTTTATTACAAACGATGCTTCCAGCATAGAACAGCTGTGCTTTCCATTCGAGACGCGGGAATCTATTTCAGGCACAAAAAAAAAAGAGTCCGACTTCTCTTCCAAAAGACACATCTATGCCTTATTCGGGATTCGAACACCCACTCAATTACAAGTCGTGGTTCATAACCACCATACTGGCTAAATGGCTTTTAAATGCAGTTTTTTTTTGGCAGTAAAATGAAAAACAGATGTATTTTCAAACATTTTCCTTTAATGGAAAATGCTCCTATAATAATAATTGTTTTCTTATTCATAGTTAAAATTTCTCTATAGAGCCTGTGCTAAGATTTTTGAAAAATTCACATTATTTTCAGAGTTATTACCAATTGAAATAATTATCGGTATTTTTTTGTTAAAATTTCTCCACTTTGGTGTATTAAAATATGGATAAATCCACTTCTAAGCTATACATTTCAAAAATCCTTGTTCAGGTGATGTACAGATGTTTGAGATATATATAGGAAAAATGTTATTAGCATAAAAGCTTTTTCTATAAAAGAAGAAAGTTTTGAAAATGGGTTATTCCATGTTCATTTTTTTGCCAAAATATTGCATTTAAACATTTTTTTCCTGTAATCTTAAAACAATTTATAAATATATTCTAATTCAAATGACACTAAACATCACATCAAAAAAATTATTTATTTATACGCTTTTTCAAAAGTGTGATTCCAAACATAGTCTAAACAACTCTGTTTCTGAAATATTTGCTAACATATTATAGTTTTTCGTAATCAAATTTGAACTTAATCTTTCATTATATTAAAATAATTATCTTTAATTTTTAAAAAGATAGATTTTCACATCGTGTATTTGTAAAAGTAACACATTATAGACGTAAATAATTACGCTACCACAATATTTACCGTACAAAGTTAGGAATGCTTTTATGTTGATCGTTTTGAGTACAGTTACTTTTCAATACCTCACTGACTATAGACATCATTATTCTTCAAACGACTTTCTTCCCCATAAAAACAATTCGAAAGTGTAAAAATCATTTACTTGCAGCAGAATCAATCCTACCCTTCCTCCAGATCCACCCCTAAAAGTTAATTAAGAATCCCTCTGTTCTCCTCAAGCTGTACCATCCTCGATGGGTGCATGAGGTTGGTAAATGACTACCCGATCCCTACCTATCACCAACAGAAGCACACCGCGGCAAATTTTGCGGCTCTACACCCTGGCAACATCTGGCTTCGAACATCGCCTAATCGTTTGTCCACCCCTTTGGAAGCGGGGAAGGAGGGTATGAACTGCGGTTCCATGTTTCTCTTCGGCTCATCAGGTGACCATGTTGGGAGAGGAATGAAAGATGAATGAACCGAGGGGGGAGGTTCATTCCAATCCCCAACCCTCAGTCGATTGTTTGTAACTGATATCTTCAGAATTGAAACGAGGGGTGTTGTGTTGTAAATTACTTATTTATTTGAAAAAGTGTGAAATTATTGACATGGCTGCGTTAGTAAAGTTGGCGTTTTCTGATGCTTCATTTTTTTCAACGATGTAAATTTTTTGACATTTTACACCATTAGTAATATTCAGATAAATACAAGTTCAAATATTTTTAAGGGTTTTTAAACCTTGTGCTAATTTTAAGTTAAGACAATGAATTTAAACTCGGAGTACTTTTTTTTTTCAGACAGGAAAAGTTTTAATTTTAATATCATATTCTAACCTCATTTGGAAAAAGAAGGAATCTGCTTTTACTGTGAACTATTTATTTATAGTAAAATTCTTGTATGAATCATGTTCCATATTTGTCTGTTGTTGTTTTTACTAATCCTCCAGAGTCTGACGAAATCAGATAAGATCCTTTAAATTGTTGACTCTGAAAAAGTTGAGCACAAGAAGGGATCCTTTTAGATATCTTTTCTTGTGAGATCAATACAACGCATTATGTGTTCAGGGAAAGCCTGGTGATTTTGACAACTTGCATAGATGGAGAAGATGTTGTTCTCTGAGAATGAGAGGCACTTTACGTGGCCACTGGCAAGACGCGTCTTACATACGTTAATGCTAAATAACGTTACAACTTCGTATGTATGTGTATTTATTTATACGCATGTATATAATCAGTAATAATATGAGAAATTGGCATAAATCTAATAAAACAAAGCAAAAAATAGGTATGTAACAAGATTAAATAGGTCAAAAATAAAGTAGCCTAGGTAGTATAATAGCAATCTCTTATCCTTAGGAACTAAAAATTCAGGATTAAACATTGTTTTGTGGCCAGCTAAACTCCCCCCCCCCCTATTAACCTTCACCACAGAAGAGAAATTAGTATAAGAATAAAATTCCGCAAAGGCTAAGGATAATCTTTTTTGTACCGGAAGAATAGTACAAAACATGCTAAGACTACATATGAAGTTATCAATGCGATGTGTCTGTCTGTGTGTATGTGTATGTGTATGATTTAAGTTTAACAACTCTGTTCCATAAACATTTGCATTTATTTTAATTAGGAGTGATTTTTTTCCCTGTCTGTTCGTATTACTTGTATACGGAAATCATGAACGAACGACTTCCAAAAACTTCATTCAATCATGCGAGCAATCCTCCAGATAGACACTCAGGAATCAGATATCTATGTTTAAAAGCCAATAAGAGTCATGGTTTTAGTAAAAGATTCAAATTTCGATTCTATTAGATGAATGTCGCTTGGAATATAAACCGCCACGTATTACATTCGTGAAAAAAAAGTTATAAGAATGCAGGGGAAAAAATCTTAGAGAAATTTCAAGCTCGTTCTGGTCATTTAGTGAAAATTACGCAAATCATCTTTTAAAGGCCTATAATGCAGCTCTCCCTTGACTTAAAATAAACAATTAAGAGATTTTGTTTCAGTAATCTATTGATCCTTCAAATTAGATCGTTCTCTATAAATTGCTTAACGTATATTTTGTTAATAATAATGTATTTTCCTCAAGATAAAGGATATTAATTTCAATCAAACCAGGCTGTACTTGGGTAAAGTTTAAAATAAGATTTGCTTTTAAGTGAACACTATAACCATTTTCATGCATTGCAATCTACTTCTGAGCTATAGTCCAAAGTTCAAGTCTCTAGCCCCTCGGGAAGTTAGTTTAAAATAAATTACAAAATTCCACCCGGACAGATATACAAGCCTCTTCGGGGACACGGGTTCGAGACTAGAACTTCCTTTTTTTTTACATTTTATGCATTGTCATCCACTCCTCAGCTATGATCCAAAGTTCAAGTCTCTAGCCCCTGGGGAAGTTAGTTTAAAATAAATTACAAAATTCCACCCGGACAGATATACAAGCCTCTTCGGGGGACCGGGTTCAAGACTAGAACTTCTTTTTTTACATTTTATGCATTGTCATCCACATCTCAGTTGTAGTCCAAAGTTCAAGTCTCTAGTTAATCGGAAAGTTAATTTAAAATCCATTACAAAATTCCACCCGGACAGACATACAAGCCTCTTCGGGGACACGGGTTCGAGAGTAGAACTTCTTTTTTTTTTTAACATTTTATGCATTGTCATCCACTCTTCAGCTATGATCCAAAGTTAAAGTCTCTAGCTCATCGGGAAGTTAGTTTAAAATCAATTCCAAAATTCCACCCAGACAGACAAGAAAGCGAGTTAATAAAAACATGGTAAAAAATAATCTCTCACACCATTATATATAATATTCTCCTTCCCTAATGCCCATAAATTTGATTTGATTCTAATGTACTCTTGGAGTAACATGAGGGCTATTGACAATGGACCTCGTAACTACGAGTATGAACCTCGGACAAGGGACAAAAGGACGATACCTATGAGCTGGCATCTCCTCTCCAAGTTTCTCCACCACGTCAAAGGAATTACTTTGAGCTTTGGCTGATTTGACATGCATCAACCCTTCTTCACGGTGGGTCTACAATAGCTCTAAGTTTCGAGCCCGCGACATGACAATGCTGGCCACGAGTTCCCGACCATGACCATTCGACAACCGTGTTCGTCCTAAAACTCAAAGATTATCATGTTTTATATCGGGTGATTCTAGAGTTCATTTAAACTTTAAAAATTCATTAAAAAAGAGAAAAAAGTGTGTATTGCAAGAAAAGAATCACAAAGAAGTCAGATGTTTTTAGAAACAAAAACATTTTTAGTTAAAAACATCACCAGTAGAAGACGCTGAAAATCCGAAACACAACGTACAGAACTACTGTACACTCCATTAATTTATTCTTGCAATAATAATTGTTCAACAGGACTTCCAGAACACTGTTTGACACAACAAGAACACTACAACTGTTTAACACAAGGGGCGACACAACAGCTAAATGCAGCATATCGGAATGAATAGCAAAAATCTCACGACAGATTGTCTCTTTGAATTACGCCAATGTTAATGGGGACTAATGTTACACAAATGATTTCAAATAGCCCGCAAACCGAAGTAGACCGGAGTTAGAACAGTAGAACATGGTGGCCATGCGGTTTTGCCACCTCGACCAGTCATTCCGCCTTCACCAAAGGTAGTCAATAAGAATCGTTTTGCTGGATTGGCATAGAACAAGAGGTACTCCATTTGGCGTGAAGCTCTTTGCAGTTAATACTCCTCTTTGATTTATTGCAGGCATGACAAAAAATATTTTTACTGCTTAAAAAATCTGACCCCCTCCCCCTGCTTAAAATTGTGAGCCCTTTCTTGTAAACTGCACTTCATCCTCACCATTTCTTCCTTTTTTAAATATTTTTTACAGTTTGAATGAACTATTGGCTCACCTAGTACGTAATATATTATTCATTGCTGACTGAGTCACCATATTTTTTTCTGAATATAATACATTTTAGAATACTAAATGGAATTTTAACTGCAGCTGGGGAAAAAAGTAGAAAAACTGTATTTTAAAATAAATGTTTCTGGATTCTAATTCATAGAGTGGTTGGTACATGCTATTGTTAATCACAGTATATACATACTAAATTATATTAATTAAACATTTTTTTTGTTTGAAAAATTGTCTAATGCTTGGGCGATATCTTTTAACATAAGCTAAAGTACTTTTAAGACGTCTACTAGAAATATCCAACACGTTTGGTGGGAGATTCATCATGGCGATGGTTACAAAATCTTTTAATTTTGAAACAATGGCTACAAAATGGTATCCAATAACAGTTTCTAATTTTACTCTCACAACATATCCGTGTCGTCATCTCCATCTCTAACGTGACCAGAAGAGCAGGTGAACAGGTTCATCTACTTTTCGTTTTTTTACCACCGGAAGAAATAAACTTATTTACGAGAGGGGCGCTACTTTTCAGAAAGAGCGTTATTAAGTGTTCTTTATTATGCTCTTAATTCTGCCGTCACGATCCGTATTTATGACTTCTTTTTACGGACGGAACAGGCGAAAGTATCTGCAGTTCGCTGTTAAGTTTGGCAGATAAAAATTTCCACTTGATCAAGTAATATGAATCTGCGGCGTTCTTGATTCTGACACGTTTTTCTGTTGCACTTTTTTTTTATCAATTAAGAGTGGCATTTTGAGGCTTAACCTTTGGAAACACTTTTCAACTATAGCAGCCTACAAGGAAGTCAATGCAAATAGCAGAAGAAAGTAAATATTACTAAGCAGAGGTGATATTTATTTAAATTGATGCATGTCGGAGTTTTCATTGCTTAATTACTGATGATAATACAGGGTTATATGTAATTCCCTTCAATGTCCCTGAGCGCTGTAGTAAAAAAACTAAGACGAATACAGCAAAAAAGAACATTTGAATGAATACAAAAACAATTCAGGTTTTATTTACATATTTTACAGGTGTTCAATATGTGAACTCTTGGTCACCCGGCATACATCTGTGCGATAGTCCAATTCCTGACGTACTTTATTCTATATGGTGGTATCAACGTTATTGGCAGTACGTGCTGTTCTTTCCTTGTTAACCAAAAACTTGATATATTACATAAGGCCAAGTCTTCAAAAGCCCCTTTGCCATGTGATGCAGCAGAGCTGTATGAAATCGGTTTTCAAGAATAAAATAGACGATAAAGAAACGAACTGCCATAACTGAAACATATCCATGTTTTTTTGAAATTATTATCAAGTTATTTCCATGTTCTCAAGTCTTAACCTTTAAAACTCGGCAGTACTTATGTTATACGCATTTTTTTTTCATTTGCTCCGACTGTGGTACAACTGTTTCAAGCTATTTAGAGCTAATTCGTCTTCCTACTTTCCCAGAAGAACTTTCCTGGCCCTTTTTACGGTGGTTTTGGTACATTAGTTGTACTAAAGCCGAAGTAAATGAGAGAAAAAAATTGCGTTACAGCATTTATGCAACTGAGCTTAAAAGTTTAGCCACCAAAGTTAATATGCGACAATATATTAGCTGCCACTAAGACTGGGGCGTGCAACTGTTTTGGCTTGAAAGCCATAATGGTTCCACAATATGGCTTGAAAGCCATAATGGTTCCACAATATGGCTTGAAAGCCATAATGGTTCCACAATATGGCTGAAAGCATAATGTTCCAATATGGCTTGAAAGCCATAATGGTTCCACAATATGGCTTGAAAGCCATAATGGTTCCACAATATGGCTTGAAAGCCATAATGGTTCCACAATATGGCTTGAAAGCCATAATGGTTCCACAATATGGCTTGAAAGCCATAATGGTTCCACAATATGGCTTGAAAGCCATAATGGTTCCACAATATGGCTTGAAAGCCATAATGGTTCCACAATATGGCTTGAAAGCCATAATGGTTCCACAATATGGCTTGAAAGCCATAATGGTTCCACAATATGGCTTGAAAGCCATAATGGTTCCACAATATGGCTTGAAAGCCATAATGGTTCCACAATATGGCTTGAAAGCATAATGGTTCCACAATATGGCTTGAAAGCCATAATGGTTCACAATATGGCTTGAAAGCCATAATGGTTCCACAATATGGCTTGAAAGCATAATGGTTCACAATATGCTTGAAAGCCATAATGGTTCCACAATATGGCTTGAAAGCCATAATGGTTCCACAATATGGCTTGAAAGCCATAATGGTTCCACAATATGACTTGAAAGCCATAATGGTTCCACAATATGGCTTGAAAGCCATATTGGTTCCACAATATGGCTTGAAAGCCATATTGTGGCAGCGGAGGTACCGAAAACAAAACCTTTTTTTTAAGAAGATTGCATTTATTAAGTAACTTTGCATCTCAGAAACGGTATAAATTTTACCCTAACAGTTGATAAATATAATTTAAGACGTCTCAGGACCCTTAACCATGCACTCGAAAAAAAACATCCTTCTTCAAACCAATGTAACTTAGCAATAAAACAAAACAATCATTTGAAATTTTTACCACATGATAATCATATATATTTACATCATTTCTCAAATTTTCAAAGAATTTGAGAGCAAATTTTAAAAGTTATAAAGAAATATAAATTGGACAATTTTCCAAGAATACGAAAATCAGTATTTTACACCGCGCTGGATTCTGAAGTACAAAAGTGATCAAAATTTATAAAATTAATTTAACTTGGTACAATATAATGCTCCCTTTTGAAATTATACTAACTTTTAAGAAATTTATAGAGAAAAAAATATTTTCTAAATACCATTACAACAAAAATTTTAAGAAAAAAAATGAATTAAAAGGCAAATAAAAAAAATTCTGTTAATTTTTTTTTTTTTGAAAATGTTGTATAAGTTATGAAGAGTCTTATTTCAAACACGTGGATGAAATTTCGAATTGGTATCATAAATTTTTCTGGGAAATCCTGCGCGCAAGCTAAATTTTTTTGTTTTGAGAACAATGAAGTTAAAAATAAGAAAGAGATATCTTATTTAAGTTTCACTAGCTATTTCTCAATAACTTCGGAAGTTTTCACAGTATAAACAAAATTTTGTTATCAAAATGCTTAGAAATGTTAAAGCTTTAACATATTTTTTTTCAAAAAATTGAAAAATTTGCAATTTAAGAGTTCTTAGACTCCTTAAATAAATAGTGCGGCAATGTTATTCAATTCCTTTATTGTGCTAATTTCATATCGTCTACAGCTGCACAAGCAGATTTAATTTTAGAATCGGTTTAATGAGACAAATGTACCCTACATATCACACTTTTCTACATTTCTTTTTGAAACCAGGAGCAAGATTGAAGGTTGAAATTCTCATCACAACCTGCAAGTTAATGTCAGACAACTTGAGTCTATTTTTATTTTTCTTGATCTTCATACAAGAAAAACTTCGCTCACACAAAAATATGTCGACAGAAATAAAGAAAGCATTTTCTCTATTTTAGGTTGTGGCGGATCTATACGCGTCATTTTTCCATTAATCCTCTTGGGGAAACTTTGGGGCTAGCATTCACATTAATTCACAGCCTCTCAAGAAGAAACCATGATATTTAAATTAGTTTGACAATATAAAGTCTAGGTTTCGTAGATGTAATATAGAAGGAGCCGGGGAACTGTTGCGGTGATACGTAAGTGTGAATATTAGAATCATTCACAAACATAGCACGAGTTAAGGCAGTAATTGCTAAGAGGTTAAATTATTAGATTAAGGATCTAAGATAGATGAAATTAGATTTAGTTATCGGTTCATTAGTGCTTGTCTCCTTGTCTAGGTCACTTAGTCGTGTTTACTTAGAGTTATACATTGAGATTAGAGATAGCTCGCTTTATATATCACTCCTAGGGTTTCCTTTTGTAGTTTCACTTGTGATTGCTTAAGTGTGTTTGAAGAGAAATAAAATAATAGTTATTATGGAAGTTGCTGGTGATATTTTGTTTCCCCCCACACCTTTAGGTAGGCAAGACGGTGAGAGAGGGGTGCCGAATAGGCCGACACCCCTACAAGTTTTTCTCACTGTCTTATCGCCCATCCGGTTTAGTGGTTAGCGACGCTGACTGTTGTGCCGTAGGGCCTGGGTTCGAATCCCGGAGAAAACATGGATCTTTGTGAATGAAGAGCGCCTTTGTGGCATGTGGGTACTTTAAATAGACGCCAAGCCACAAGTTCTCTCGTGAGGTTGGTGGAAGGGGAAAGGAGGTGGGAGGTCCCTGACCCTCCCACCAATAAATATAAAACCATTTATAAAAAAAAACGAAAGCATAATTCTTATTACAGTCGTTTGAAAGCGATGTAACACCATATAACGAAGCAAAAACCATTTTTGGGGACAAAAAATAATTTGAAATATCTACTTTAAATTTATATCATCATGTCAGCTTCATTTATTTCTTACTTCTTAAAATTGAGCTTATCGCATGGTTAAAAATGAAACACTGTAAATATCTGAACATTCTAAACTCAATCCATTGAAAGAGTATTCATTTCTTCCATAATGTTTTATAAGACTGACGTAATTTTTCTTCATGGTTACTTGCCAGTTCAAAAGTATTCCACATGATAAGAACCTGATATCTTTAAATATGTGACACACGTGGTATAAATGTTAAGATAAACAAGCCTTAGGGTACATTGTGGCGACCTTACCCGCTTCGTGATCCTATAAATAACAAAACCTTTTAATAGTAACGTTTAGAAGACCAGCGTTTCTAATCAGAAACATTTTGAGAATCTAACTTCCATTAGACGTTTCAAGAAAATAGGGTGTTAAGTATCTCACACGCATTCTTTTGCAAGTTTCGCAGTTGTGATTGCTAATGGTGAGGTGATAATAAAATAGTAATTATCATGGGCAGAGCGTGAGTTCAGAGTAGAATTAATGGGACATTATCATTTGCGAAGACGTGAAAGGTGAACCGAGGTAATCTTTGGAAAAACGAGGTTTATATATAAAAAAAAGGAAATAAAAAATTGCGAAAATAAATACTGTTTGGAGCTCCGAAATGTTATCGAATTAGATATAGTTTTTTTTAAAACACAATGTGTCCTGGTTTTTTCAGAAATGATTCACTGCTCAAAAAATATAATAATTATGATAATAGTATTTCCAGACTTCAAATCAAAATTAGATTTTTGTTAATCTATATATATATAAAGGAGAAAAGTTACTCAATTACTCGCTTACGCACTCACTCACTCTCTTACTTAAGCATTAACTCACTCGTTACAAGATCTCCTGAACTATTAGACTTACAAACTTGAACAAAGTTCTGGAAGTTCTCTCCCATCCTTACAATAAAAATGTATTGAATTCAAAAATACTATACTTTGACGCTAAAGCGACATCATGATTTTAACTTCTTCAGTATTACCATCATATATAAACGTCTCGATCACTCGAAACGTTAATTGCCCCGGATGTATATATACGTGTTTCCGAAGTACGATCTTTTATGTGCACTTCTATCTATAGAATGATTCCGAAGCCTTTGGAATGCAATAAAATGGCCTTGACAGTGTTTGAGAAGGATTTACTTATATCAGAGGATTTTCTTATTTATCCCCCCCCCCCCAAATACATCGCATAAGAGTGCCTACGTAGAAAACTGAGGCAATGGGGAACGAATCGCTTAACTTTAAATCGAGTGTTAAGATATTGTTTATTATAAACCGTACAAATCAACAAAATAACTGTTAATTTCTGTATATAATTTTATATATGACAAGTACATGGGGTCACTGGTAATTGTTAAACTTGTTCTTTACTTAGTACAGTAGAACGTCGTTTATCCGAAGCAATTGGGACCGAACACCATTCGGATAACCGGAAACTGAATGCGATCCATACAGTATATGAAACCGGACACTATACCAATATTGAAAATCATCCTATGCGGGAAACGTGCTTGAAGAAAAAGCAAAATAGGTACAAAATGTTACCTTTATTGTGGAATTAATCACTTATTTTTCGCTGTACCATTGTACATCTTCGATTTTTCTCTAAAAGGTGTAAAAAAAAAAAATACTGGTCCGGATATTTGACGCTTCGGATAATAAACGTTCGGATAAACGATGTTCTACTGTATTGTTAAATTAAGTATAAAATACATTGCGCAGTGATGATACATTTATAAGTGTATTATATCAGTGTAAAAGTGTATTTTATTTTTTATTACGTCAGAATATATTTTGTGTAAACTTTCAGTAAATTAATAATTTTTTTTACAAAAATCTTTGTTTACGACTTTTTAATGCACTCGCGACCCCCTCGTAGAGTTATCATGCCCTTCTATGGGGACGCGCCCACAGTTTGAGAAGCCCTGCTCAACCGTTTAAAAAAGATGTACGACCATGATTTTTTTTTTGGAAGTATGAGACAAATTTTTTCCCCAGATATTTGAAACATTCTTCATAGCATGCAAAGTGTACTTTTAAAAAGCAAACACTTAGGGTTTTTTGTGTTCCACAATTATAAGATAAAAAATAGTGTGAAAACTTTAAAATTGAAATTAAAATAAAATTCTTCCATTTTCGCATTCTAATAAATATTATGTTTAGTTATTTACAGTAAAAAAATGCCTTTTTTTTGGAACATTTTGTGCAAAAATATTGATTGCTTAAGTGGTTAAATTTCCTAACAGAAACACCCCTGATTAATATGCAAAGTCCAAACTACCATACTTAATTTGAATATTTTCCAAAGATACAAAGTCATAAGCATTTTTTCTCTCAAGGAAGATAATGAAGAGATTGTGATAAATGGCAATGAAACCGGTTTAACTAATTTTTTTTAAAATTAGCCAAAGCATCCGATACCAAAATGTCATGTTAAGTGTCATGCATAATTACCTAGTTTTAAAAGTGAGTTCTTGGCCACCGGAATATCCTTATAGAGTTTGTCCTAAGCGGGTCACATGCTTTGGTAAAATATAAAAAATGGTCAATGTTCTCTTTCTGAAAAATTATTTATAGACATCAAAATCCCTAATTTGAGTTTCGTAATTAAAGTATGAAAAACTGTGGAGTTTGCTTTTTTATGACATAATTAGAATGATCTAAGTCATGGGTTCCCTAATCAGAAAAATCTTGCTTTTTTTTCCAATTCCTACTCTATTAGTTCACACTCTCTCTATATTTATAGATATATTTATCTAGTTCAAATTTTCAATCGTTAATAAAATGCTTTTTAAAGCACTCAATTCTGCTGAAATTTTATATACACGCTTATTTTGAATGACAATACAGTGATTTAATTGTAATTAATAAAAATTAATTGATTGAAACTAATTATTCAAAGAATTACAAATACAGCCACATTGGCATCATTTTTGGCGACTTGTGTCAAAACTTGCAAAGGTTTTTTTCTCACACTTTAAAGCGCTCACTTAAACTGAAATTTTCTATACACTATTGTTTTCGGTAACGATACGATAGTTTAATTATAATTAATTTAAATTATTGTCTTAAATTCATTATTAAAAAAATTACAGATACAGCCTCGTTGGCTTCATTTTTAGTTACTTGGGTCAACAAAAAAAACTTTTCAGAAAAAAAAGTTTTTTTTCCCCCTCACGTTTCAAAGCTGAACAATTGAACTGAAATTTTATATACACGATTGTTTTGGATGACAATACGATACTTTAATGATAATTAATACAAATTAATAGCCACTTAATGTGTTGGGATTTTGTCATATGTATATACATATTTATATAAATTGTAACTATTTACTAAAAAGTTGCTAAAATAATTTTTTTTGTTGATCTAAGTAGGAATTGACTTAATTTTTTTTATATTACTTGTTAAATTAATAAAATGTTTCTGAGATTTTTTCACGAGACTTGAAACATAAACGCACATTAAATTTCAGTGAAGACTTCAAAAGTGTTTAAGGCGGGAATCAAGAAACGCTCTACTAAAACTGTATTAGAATCAAGCTAATCATTATTTAATTGTTACGCATTGTTATATAAAAAGAATTGATATGTAAGATATATTAATCCTTTTATTCATCATCCAATCCATCCATTTTGATAGTCCTGTAAGAACTTCGTTCGTAATGTATAACTACAATAGTATGTGTTATTATGCTCTCTTAACTTTTTAAAGAATATTACTTTCAACTATAGATAATACCGTATTATTTATAAGATTTATTAGAATAAAATCTCAAAAAGAATATAAGCCCATATCTTTTTAATACTTTCTGTTTTCTCAGGGGTTCTGATGAGTATCCCTGCTCTAAATCCAAACGCCCTTGGCTCTAATTAAGGGAAAGGATAATCCAAGGGTTATTCATTATTGTATTATTTACAAGGAATAATTCCTTACTATATTATTTAACTCTTATATACATGGATTTTTATTTTTAATAAATTAAGTTTGAAATAAAACGTAAAATGCGTGTGTTAAGGAAAAAAATGCATAAAATATTTTTAATTTTCAAATAAACTTCTCAAAAACCTACATTTTTCTTGAATAAAATTTTTGTATATGCAAAATTAAAAATATTATACTTTTTTCTTACCTTGTTTTTATCCGAAAAAATTTTCCTGTATGTTTATATTTTTTTGTATATAATCTTAATTCATAACACCCGAGAAATGAAATTGCGCTCCGACAGAGTGCAAACAATAAAAGTTGGCACATATAAAGAAATAAACTGTCAATGATTCTAATTGTGTTCGGAGACGCAATTAAAATTTTAAAAAGACTATGCAAAAAGGTCTCTACATAGAGATATATGAGGTTTTAAACAAACGATGCAGATCTACGTCGCTTTGCTTTTAAAGGCTAAAAGAAGAGTGAGGGATTGTCATTAATAAATAGTTTTGGTATTATGCATTACAAAATACTGAAGGAAACTCTAAATCATGGGTTCACAAACTTTTCCAACATCGACCCATCAACTTATTTCACTCCTTCTCTACACTTTTTTTTATAATATATACAACACGTACATATTTAACCATATATTTATAATCGTTCAAAAAACTTAAAGATAACAATTTAAATAAGAATATAAGCAGAAATTTTTAAAAAATGGCTTATTAGATTTGTTTTATTTACTTATCTATTTTGTACACTGATGTTCCCCTTTAAATGCGAGTGGATCACAACTCCCTAAGGAAACTCATATTATATATGTATATATATATATATATATATATATAAATTTAAAATGGATATTGTTATCTAATAACTACAATCCATAAAAATTAAGTATACAATTTTAAAACAGAAAAAATTGCCTTCAGCTCCCAATAGAACCCTGGAACACATTATACAGATCCTTTTTAAACTTCTATAGTTACCCTAACCAAGTGGTTCACTTGAACCATATTGGAAATCCCTGCTCTAAATTCAAACGTTTTTGAGGCTAGTTAAGGAAAAGGATCATTTTGGAATAATTTGTTTTCGAATCACTTTAAAGGAAAATTTTACCTACAGGATTTTTATTTTTGAGGGAAAATGTGGCAATTAAAATTATTTTCAAATATTCTCAATTTTACCTATAATACACCATTTCGAAGGAAATTTTTCATTCCATAAATATTTTGTAAACATATTTAAACTAAATTTCTGGCATAAATCTCGTTTCATAATCACTGGTATATTCAAGCACGAATTTTCGGCCCTGTCAATATTCTTCAAAAATAATACCGAAGATACTACATCGAATGCACATAGGCTTAATTTAGTGATCTGAAGATCACGCAAAGAACTAAAAGCAAGTCTAGGACAGCAATCTTGCAAAGGAGACCCCCTTCAATTTATCATTTTTTCTTAAGCACATACATTGAATTCACTATATTTGTGAGTCTGACCTATGAGGTTGACGGTATTTCCAAAGACCTTTGATCCACGATACATTTTAAGTGTGTCAAGGACAGATCAGGCATCACAGTGCAATTGTGTATAAATCTTCCATTAGATCCAACCATTACTGCGTAAGAGAACTTGAGATCAAAATAAAAACTAAGTTTTAATTTTAAAAAGAACAAAATCATTTTCGATGATACCAAGAAATTGTATACTTTTTCCATCTTCAACTTAGAGTGTAAGACAAATTCATCAAAAAAATTGCTATTTTTCTGCGATATATTTACCATAATTGTTGACATAAATGTGATTCAAAGCATGTTTTTCTTAAAATTTTTTGTAGAATTTGTCGAAAAGAGAGAACATCACTTAAAACTGCATTCAAAAACAAACAAACTGCAAACACCTTTAATATTATACGCTGCAAGAGATATGTAAAATCATTTTTTTTTTGTGTCATTTAAGGTCAAAAACTTACTAACCATTATCCGCGGGCTTCTATGGGTATTTCATAACATTATTAGACTATACATTATTGCATAGGTTCTCAACGTGGGCATTTGAAGCTTTCAGGAGGGCAGTAAAAGACCCAGAAAAGTTAGGAGATGTTGAGATGGCATGGAAGAGCTTGGGCAGATTAACCAAATTTAGTCTGAAAAAGACTAAAAATACGCTGATTATGTACTAACAAAAGTAAACTTTAACACTGTCTACCTCATGTTAATTGCATGTATCTAAATCCTTTATATATCACGTACGAAAATGCCCATATTTCGGTAGTTCGGGAGGT
Organism: Trichonephila clavata; assembly: GCA_019973975.1. Taxonomy (NCBI): domain Eukaryota; kingdom Metazoa; phylum Arthropoda; class Arachnida; order Araneae; family Nephilidae; genus Trichonephila; species Trichonephila clavata. The sequence goes on along the minus strand of BMAO01004009.1, from coordinate 84,367 downwards.
GGATGAAAAACTTAAAGATTGCATTACATTCAGACCTATATTAAATCAAATAATATAGTGCATTTCAATTTCTGTAGTGCACGAGTTGTTTTTGTCGTTGAGCAGTAGGGAAAATGTTTCGTTCACTGCATTTCATTACGTATATTATCCAAGAAACATAATTAAATATGTTAACCAGGAATTAACGTGTGATTCTTTAAAGACTGAGACTATCAATTTTATTCATATTGAAAGCAATAGTTTATTATATGAATTACTTCGTATTATCAAAGCCCTGCGTGTCTTTATAAAAGGTAAGCTAAAACTTTTTTATTCCATTCTTTTGAGTGAAGAAGAAATTCAGTAGCGTTTCAATTTCAACAATATCCTATCTATGACTAAAATATATAATATTGCACATTTAAATACAGTTGTGGCAATAGCTATTTCAGATTCGCAAGAAAAAAAAATTGGGGCCTCAGAAAAATTTTAATTGAAAAGTATATTATATTAGTAATAGAATATTTTTTGAAATTTAACTCTTGTTTTCATCACGTATTATGTACACTCTTATTTCTGTAGAGACTGAGGGGGCGGTATCGAAATATTTACTAGAAAAGGGGGCGCCAGTTCGAAAAAAGTCTGGGAACCTATGTATTATTGTTATAACATTAAGCTTTCAATTGTAATGAAGTGCATTTTTATAGTCTTCACCTATTGGTTTGAAAAGAACATGTGACTTGAATCTCAAAAACAGAAATATATTTATCATTTATTTAGCTGTCCGGCTCTCCTCGTAGTCGATTGCCTTAAACACATTTTTAGCGGATCTCTTCTCAGCAAAAGAAACATGCTTGTCAAATTTTAAATCTATAGGTCTAACTGTTCTTCAAAACCAATTCTCTTATAGCGGTTCTCTTCTCAATAAAAAAATATATTTGAAAAATTTTAACTCTGTAAAACTGATAGTTCAAAAGCAGAAGTTTTTGTCTATAACGCCCCTCTTGGGAGTAGATTTTCATAAAATCCATTCTTATTGGATCTTCATTCAATAGAAGAAATATGTTCGCCTAATTACAAGTTTGTTACTTAAATTTTTCAAGAACGGGATTTTTTCAATCTATAATACCCTCACAACCACTCTTGGGGATTTGACTGGCAAAACCGTTCTTAGCGGATTCCTACTCAAAAAAAGAAAGCACTTTTAGCAAATTTCAAGACTGGGTCTGTAATTGTTCTAAAACAGAAATCTTTGTATAGAATGATCCCGCAATATCTCTTAGGAGTCGGTTTTCAGAAAACCCGTCCTTAGTGGATCTCAGCTCAGCAAAAGGAAAACATGTGAGCCAAATTTCAAGACTGTAGGTCTAACAGTTTCGATGATCTCGCAATAAGAGTCGCTTTTCTCCTACACACACACACACACACATATATATATATATATATATACCTTTTCTTTTTCTTAAATATAATGTAAATTAAATTTCTTCCCATTTATTTTATACTTCACCAACAAAATTTACTGAAGTGTCTGAGCAGACAACAATACTGTTTAGAACAGAAGAGAGAGATCAGGGTTTAAACTTCATCCCCGAAAACTACCCGGATGACTTTTTCCAGTGATTGCACTTTCAAGGCATCCGTGTCTGTACCCAAAATGACTCAGACAATACTCCGGTTTTAACTTCCTTCTTTTGGGAATATCCTCAGGACGTAAATAGAAGATCACGACTGTACAGCTCTGGAAATTAGCCTCTCTGGCCTTCGCTTTGTTGGCCCCTACCCTTATGGCAAGGAAGGCTCTCCAGTCCATTTTGCAATACAAACACTTCCATGGCCTCTCATTCGCTTATTTGCATTTCGGTATTAGGAAGAACCACGGTCTCAGAACCCGCATTCGTTCACTACCATTCCGGTCACGTGCCATGGACTGGCGCTTTTGCCATCAATTTGAGAACGAAAAGCACGCCCAACCCTCCTTCTTCCTAAATACAAAGATCTTCTAAGGGTGTTGGGGTAGGTAAGGAGGTAACGGTACAGAAGGGGATTGTTCGATATTCCTTTCACTTAATTATTATTCTTAATCTATGCATCAGATCACGTGGATTCATTCTTTTTTTTATTTCTTCCTCCTTTAATGTTCTTATATGCCGTTTCTGGTTCCTTTTTCCGCATGATGACGTCAGATTGTTTACGGTGTATGGAATGGAACGTCTGGGATGGGCAGATTTGTTGCTGATTTTTTTATTATCTCTTTCCACCCTCGAATCGTCTGTTGGATCGATTGAGGAGTGCTGTAAATTAATCATGATGATTGGTTGTTTTCGATGATGAAGAATACGTCTATCGTTTGGGTTTATTTGTAGCGTTCTTTCACTGCTATTGCTTGTTTTGTACCGTTCTTCAAGGGGTGTTTAATTGCTTTTAAAAAGGGTTTAAAGGTAATTATTTCTGAAAAGTGATACATTTTATTTGTAGAATTCCATATTTAGTGACCAGAATACATTGTCTGCGATAAGATGATTTTTAAAAAGATATTGCTTCTACTTTCAAATCGTGTATTGGATTCTTTAAGTGTTAATTTATCATGATGATAAGCTGTTTTGGAAAATGTAAAAGGATTATTCGAAGACTTGCACTCATTTTTAACATTTTTAAATGTTCAGAATAACTGTTTAAATGTTTTTGAAGGGATTGTAAGCAATTATTTCGGAAAGCGATGTAATTTCTTTGCAGAATTTAATATTTAGTCGCTGAAAAATGCGGATAGTTTAATTTTTTTGTCTTTTGAAGAACACTTGATCATTCATCAATGTGATTAATTTGAATTCAGATTTGTAAAATTTTAAAAATGTCCCCTTTGTTAAATTTGACACGTTATGTATTTTAGTACTGATTGAATTCGGAACAGCATATTTAGTTCAAGAGAATTTGTTAACTCCAAAAGAATGAGAGGTTGGGAATTATAACTTTTTTTCTGAAAAATATGGTTTGTGTTTAATGTTAACAATATATTTTGACTCATCATTATAAAAAACTGGTTTCATATTTCCGATTTGATATATTTGTTCAATTTGTCATACAGTTAAAAACGTCTTCTATGTTTTTAAAATGTTTCAAAATGTAACATAAATACGGCCGTAATGATACGAGTGAAAATAAAAAGTTTTACCATAATTACATCGTTATTTTTCTGTTTTGATGTAAATATTTACTCTCATAAAATATTAGCTTCTTATATATGAACAATATTTCTTCTCTTTTACGTTTAATGAATGTTTCATTGTTGAATATATTCTTATAATTATTCATCTATTTATTCTGCATTCAATTTCAAGGAAAGTATCAAAAATTAAAACTTATAATCGAATATGAATTAAACACGGTTATAATAAAAACACATCCTACATAATGGTTACATGATAAATGCAATCACGTGATCAAAAACGGAGTTAGACTTACACTTGTTGATCTACTTGTAAAATTTAGGTACAATTTCAAATTTCATAATTGGATAAAAATGTTGAAACATTAAGATTCTTCAAATTGTGCATAAAATGTTTTAAGAAAAATTCTTACATTATACGTGCATTTTTATAAATAAAGATATAAAGTGACAAATATGTGCTTTTTGAAAGAAAGTTTCAGCTAAAAGCAAAAATTGGCAACCGCGAAGCGCATGAACTGATTGGCTGAAAACATGTGATTGTCTTTATCATGTGACTATGACGTCACATGAATTTATGAACTGATTGGCTGGAGACACGTGATTGTCTTATCACATGACTATGACATCACATGAAGCGTAAATCGAACGAAAGAAAACCAGAGTAGTTCTTAATCACACACACAATTCAAATAAAATTTTTCTTTAGACATTTTATTTCTGTCAATAAAACTTTAATCATTAATTCATTATATAACTTATTTGAGCACATTATATATCAAACCAATAACATAATATAATAAATGTCTTAAAAGATCAAAAGTCACATTGAAAATAAGAAAAAATTACGTTCTAAATAGTACATACAGAATCCATACTTGATAACAAATAACAAGACACAGGCTTAGGACTAGAATGTGTGATTTTTTGTAAGTAAATTTTATCTTTTTTTTTTCAGGTTCTAAGCATGCAAAATACAGATGTATGTGACACGGTCGTTGATGAGGATCTGTGCAAAGACTGGAAAAATGAGGTTCACCATAAATCCTGGAAAAGGAACCCTTCTGGTGATGAATCAGTGCTTTAAAAACTTTGTCCCTTTAGTACATTTCTTCCTCAAGCTGTTTCCTTACCTGAAATAAAAATTAAATTGATTAATATTACGATTAATTTTAAATTTTTGCTAGAAGTTTAATAAAATATTGTTAACTTGTAGTGTTGATTGCTTATTAATATTTAGGAAAGCTACAGTTGATGCTAACATTTCGGCTGACGTATAGGCTAGCATTTAGAAACTAACTGTTCTTCTTGTGCGTAGGTTGATTCGTTATATATGGTTCCGGTTAGGCGAATGATGCTCCGTCATTTAAATTTTTCTGTTGGTTCAAGTCTGGGGTGCTCAACCTTTTTTACTGCCGGGCCGCATACATATGTTAGCTATTTCCCGCCGGCCGCAGCATGAAAATTAATGGAGGAGGGAGGGAGGAAATGCTTTAAGACCAAGATAACAGAAAATTTAAAATGTGGAAATGATCAAAGTATTAAAACTCCTATTTTGCTTTTATAATAATTATTATTTTTTATTTTTGTCACTAAATTTTTCAAAATTAGATGCATTTAAGAATCACTCTTTAACAATTTCTACATCAGTAAACGGTTTCATATGAATGTGAAAAATTAGACTCTTTGTTTATGGGACATATATCTCTAAAAATTTCCAATAAAGCTTAGATTTTTTTTTTATGATCTTAATAAAGATATTTTCATCATTCTATGGAAATACAAAAATAATTTTTTTAGTTAATTTTTTTTGTTTAATTTAAGTTGGGCATAATTTTAAGGTATCATAATACATGCTTATGTTTAAGTATAATTTTTCAAAATAAGCAACTCTTAAATATATAAAATATTTTTTTGAAGATATATAAAACAATTCGTTTTTCTAACTTTGAAAATTTTGCTAAAATTTCAAAAAAATAATTTTTTTATCAAAATTAAAGGGTAATACATGTTATTTATTTAATATTTATGACTCTTTAAGAATATTTTTGTTATTTAAAACAAGAAAATTCTTCAGTAAATCTATTTTTGAAAAATCGGTCTCCAAACCTAGTTGAATACCTTACTACATGTATTCATATGGACCCATTTTTACACCAAAAACTTGGCCATAAACTCTCAAGGGAAATAGCTCTATTTCAATGCAAAATAGAAAAATTATAAACTTAAACTTTGATGCCCTAAATGGTGAATATTGACGTAAAAATAATGCATAAATAAAACATTGAGATATCTGAAGTAGTATTTATTAAAAGTGCATTAAAATATAGAAATACATTTTTTCCCCTCAATCAAATAGATGTACCAATGAGATGGTTATCTTCGAACAATACAAATACTGCATATATAATAATGCTTTCCTTTCAAAACTTAAAAAAAAATGTTGCTTTAACTTCAGATAACGGTATCGTACACAAAATGAAATTAAACTGTTGATAAGATGTACAATTCTCTTATACTGTCATATTTTAGTCAAGTTATTAAAGGCAGCGGAGAGATTCCGTTCTAATAAAAACCTGCATAGATGGTCGAGCCCGCAATCGGCCCAACTTGCACCGTGTGACGCTTGTTATTTGTATTTTATGTATCCATCTAAGAAAATTAAATATAAAATTTTTAATTTTTACTCTGAATATTTTAGCACCTAAGAATCATTACTAAATTATTTTGCCTTCCATAACAATGGATAGGGGCTACAAATATTTTACTCGAAATTAAACCTTTCGCTCAGGGGCGTAAAGTACACAGCAGCAACAGTCGCATCGCAGGGGGGGGGGCAGGATTCTAGCGGGCCCAAAGCCTACTTGAAGCCATGAACATACCCATTGTAAGATCTGGCTTGTGGCCCAAGTTCTGACTTTGCAAGAGGGCCCTAATACTCTTCGTTACGCCACTGCTTTCCCTGACCCATCTGACGTTGTTAACGAACTCCAAATTAATTTTAATTTTCCACGGACCCCCATCAGCAGTCACATGGATTTGTAAGAACCGCTTTGGGGAACCTATGATTGACTATGCTCTATTTCACAAGCTCTGCTTTCAAAAGCAAGAAAATTCTCAACACTTGCTGATAGTATTTTCCCCACGGAATTTCTTAAAGTTTCTGATCTTATTTTCAAGCAGAAGTAACTCCGTCACAAATTTTAAATTGAGAGAGAAGTCAATTCCTGTAAAGCATCAAATCTGCAATATGAGTGAAGATCACCTTAAACCATTGCTAGGCTAAGAACAGGTCATCACAGAGGAATGAAGTTTGATAGGGATGGTAGAAGAACTTAGAAGAATTATGATAATTGTTTAGATACAGAGCTAACACATGCTCATATTTTTGACTGTCCAGCTAGTCTTGCTGCCCTACAAGAAATAGGGGCCCTGCTTTCCTCAACAAACCTCTATGTGGATATTATTGAATAGATTGCCAGAGCAGTCATCTGGGCTCATGGTACTGTCTAATTTAGTCCCGTCATGGATACGACATGATCATCATCAGCAGAACTAATGTACTAAAAAGCATTCAATGAGATTCTTTCAAATGCAAACAAATCATTACCGCCCTCTTCTACAAACTGGAACAGAAGATTTTGGAGACAACCAAATCACTTAACAAATTCATCAAAGTTGCAAAAATAGTTTCCTTTCATCTATCCAGTCCTTAAATGTCTCATTTTCCTATTGTTGTTTTCAGCATGACTAGCATATCTTACACATCAGCCAATAAGACTTTTCGTATAGATTGTAGCGCGAGATGGTAAAATTTAAATCCATGTAATTCTTTTTTATTCGCTTTGTATCTTCATATTTCTCATTCAATCTATCAATATATCAGAAAATTAGTCTCCAACTTATAAATTGTTTTTTTACGGCTCAATTGCCTTAAAATACAAAATTTTAAGAAAATCATTTAAATTGAAAGAACCACGTCTGTTTCGAATAGTACAATTGAGGTAAATACCTAATCTTTAGTTCAAATTCTGCGAAATTCAAAAAGGAAAAATCAATCTAATGATGTTCACGTCAATATTAATGGTATTTAAATCAATATTGATGATGTTTAAATCAGTGTTAATGATGTTCAAATTAATACTAATGATGTCCAAAAGTTGCATTCGCGTGTTTGAAAATGAGCTCAGATATTTGAAGGACATTCAAATCAAATTCTATATTATTTTTTGCATTCCGAATCAAAATAAACTAGAAAGAATTTTTATTCTAAAAAGTACTCTTTAAGCTATTTCAAATTCTATCCATAAAAAATGCTCTTTTAAATATGTTAGTTTGAATATTCAAGTGAAATACGTAAATAGTTTGAACACATTTTTTTTTAATTTAAAAAGTCTTAATTTCTTCACTTTGTGAAAAAATATTTGTTCCAATTGAAGACTTATTAAGTAAAATATATTCAATTGTTTTTGGTATATCTTTTATGTTTAATATAAATAATTATATTTAAACTCTACGTCGGTATTTATGGTAAGTAGATCCTATAGCCCCAGATTCCCAGTGGTCTTCAAACTGTGTTTCACGGAACCCTGAGGCTCCACGAGTCACAATTAAAAAAATTAAAAAGAAACTTATAAATTTGTACGCAAAATTGATTCACGTTTGCTATGAAATTTGTTTACCTACAAGAATTTAAAGTTCATCCCTGTCATTAAGAAACTGAGGATTTTATTTATACATAATAATCTTATTTTGCAATACTTTTTAAACTTTTATTGTAATATAATAAAATAATATCAAAATGTTTTACCTTTTTATATATATATTACCTACTAGATTGTGAATATTTAATTGTTTAATATCCTTGGTTCCACGTAATAATTTTATACTCGTTAGTACAATGTCTTGCAAAACTAAATAGTTTCCTAATTGAAAAAGCATACTTTTGCATTTGTGGAAAAAATACCTACAATAAAAGAGAAGGAACAACTTGTTGATATATCAACAAGTACAACGTTAAAATCTAAATTTAAGCAAGAACAGTTCCTAAATTTTTATGATGTGCAAATTCATCCAAAATACACAGTATTTCGCTAAATATTTTAATGCCATTCAGAACAACGTGTACAAGTGAAAAGTATTTTTCAACATGAATGGCTACAAAAACAATATATACAAACAAAAATTCAAGTATATGAAATATGATTGCAGTTAATATCAATAGACCTAGAATTTGGCAGTTTTTGTGGAAAAAAATGCAAGCTCACGTATCCCAGTTACTAAACATAAAGTGACACTTGGATCACAAACTAGTATTATTAATGTTAACTAAATTAAAAGTAGATTAAAACTTTTTAATAATATAAATGCAATTCTTTTTTTATAATTACCTTTACATAAAGTACCTATATCACACATGTTCACCTATTTTAAATGTAATTTTAAGATATATTCTTCTAAGTGTGTGTGTGAGGATTAGGGTTCAATAAAAATACTTTTTCGTTCTAGGGGTTCAACGAAAGCGTCTTTTAGTTCTAAGGGTTCCGTGAGATAAAAAAGTTTGGAGACCACTGACTAACCAAATAGTTTACCTAACTGGTTTTTAACATATTTTTAAATTAATCATTGCCACAGTAAGCATGGTTTTGTTTCTTTGTTATAAAACATACCTGATGAATGGTCATATAGATATACAATTATCTATCTTTCTGTTTAAATATTCTCAAAAATATTAAATTTTTAAATGTTAATTCTTTTATTATTTTTTTCCTTTTATAGCATATGCATTAATGTGAAAGCAAGTTATATTCAAATGCCTATTACATTCTACAAAAATATGCGAAGAATATCAATAGTTTTGCTTTATTCAATGTTACAAAAGTAAATAAATATTTTAAATATTAAAAATTATTTATATTTTTTTTTCCAACAACCCTTGGTATGGGAATATAAGAGCATTCGACATGACTTGAGAAATAAATGCTTGATTTTTGTACAACGTAAAATTACAATTCCCATAATTCTAATGATATAATTTAAATAATATTTGCTTAAATTATTAACAATAAATATTCACCATTTATACATTCCTACCATAAAAAAATTTTGGTATATATTTTGATAAATTTTCAAACTTCAACCGAAAGCATCATTTTGAATTACTTGAATACAAGTTACATAAAAATATATGACACTTATTTCATAATAATGTACTGAAATAGAAATAATGGCAATTAATGTATATCAGTGCTTCTCAAACTTTAAATATTTGCGATCCAATATTCGATCATAATTTTCATCACGCCTCCCTCATACAATAACAATGTGTGGGCATTGAATTCAATAATACTATACTCTGAAGCTTAATCTCTTAAGTGCTGTTGGCGTATATAAACGTTTCGCCCACAGCCAATGTGTTAATTGCTAAGGATGTATATATACGTCTTTCCGAAATACGATCTTTTCTGAGCCCTGCTATACATAAAATTATTCCGAAGGCTTTGGAATGCAATAAAATGACATTGACAGCGTTTGGAAGGATTTACTTACTTCAGAGGATTTGCTTTATTTATTCCTTTTCTATCCCCCTCCCAATATACCACATACGCTCGCCTACGTGCTAAACAGTGGCATTGGAGAGCGAATCGCGTAATTTTTAATCGGCATTTAAGGGATTAATTATAAACTGTACAAATTATCAAAATAAGTGTTAATTTTTGTTTTTAATTTTGTATATGACAAGCCTATGGGTTCATTGGTAATTATTAAACTTGTTCTTAACTTAGTATTGTTAAATTAATTATAAAATACATCGAGCAGTACTGATATATTTATAAGTGCAAATGTGTTACATCAGTGTAAATGTGTATTTTATTTTTTATTATGTCCGTATAAATTTTATTTTTTGTTTACTTTCAGCTTATTAATATTTTTTTTAAATAATCGTTTGTGTTCGACTTTGCAATACGCTCGCGACCCTCCTTGTAGGGTTATCTCAGTTTGAGAAATATTGATATATATCGATAATATTGAAAAAATCTATAATTTGCCTCTGATGTGTTATCGTATATTCATATGAATATATATAAAAAGACAGGGCGTTTACTTTCAAAAATCAAAACTATTTTTGCTGCACCAGCCTTTGAAAAATAACTCCAGTTTTTCAAATTCATTATTTCCAAAATTACCTCACTAATGAGTCCAAAAATTCGATATTTTCAACTGAAAAAAACCATCAGTGAATAATAGCTTTTCGATCATTAGAACTCGTTTTCTGTTTTCATGTTCCCAGGCCATTATTAGCTCATGAAAAAAGCCCTACTTTTGCAAAAATAAGCCTCGTTAAAACCAAAATAAAATAAATAACAAAATAATAAATTGAATGCCCTTTAATTGATCAAAAACCCACAGTAGCATAAGCGCACCGTTTATCAACAAGCTGAATCTCTCAATACCTAAAACGCAACCCCGAACTATTTTTTTCTTTTGTTGTCCCAGAACACACGCGATGTTCGTCTGTACCATTCTAAAAAACAATCAAAACGTTCGAATTTTCCACGAGCATTGTTTAGTTATTAATGTAACTAATTACCCTAGGTAGGCATGTCTCCGGTCGTCTCCGTGATATTTTGTTCATGTGATACAAAATATGAACTACTGTACTGTGGAAGGTCAGAATTTCAATCGAAAAAACCCTCTCTGAGGTTGACAAAAGTAGAATTATGCATTATATAGAAAACATATCCATTTTTAACTATTGGTTTTTTCCCCCTACAGAACAAAGATTGCTTTTTACTAACAAGACTAGCTTTTTTTTTAAACGAGGAATTAAATCAACGATGTCGTGATCATTGCCTTTGAAGCTTTATTGGGGATTGGTAATTGAATAGTCATAATACCAAAACAGAAATAGTCCCGAGGTTTATAATTTGTATTTTTACTTTTTGGTAATTTGTGCTCATTTTGTTTTTAAAAAAAGCTCCTGTCCATTAACTTATGTTTTATGATGAGGGAAAAGTAGAATTTTGAAATTGCTACTTAGTAAGTTTTTATTAGGGGTTCAGAATTTTATTTTAATAATACTTTTAAATACGATTGAATTGACCTTGGTCAAAAAATTAAATCTAATTTTTTAGCCTAAATTATGTTTTATATATTTTTCTATACTCTCACAAGATTTGAAAGCTGTAAGTTTAAAAATCGCAGAGTTGTGATAACTTTTACGTTCGTTTTTAATCACATTCCAATGGAAAATCAAAACTTTAAACGGACTTATCTCAGAGAAAGATAAAATAACTAGTTTGTCTTCATTTAAAATGCTAAAGCTTTTTTTCTAGTGTGCCTACAACTTGGAATTTTTTTTTCATTTGTAACCATTAGTACGTGGGAGTTGTACGAATTTTTGAATCGAAGCAATACTTATTTTTTTAAAAAAAAATTTAATTTAGAATTTATTTATTTATTATGAAACTTTCAACTAGCATTCATAAAAAGAAGCATTGTACAAATACCATTCACATTATCACAAAACCCATACCAACTTTTGTAGCACATAGCTTGAAGTACTTGTAAATCAAATTTCATATATGTAAGTCAATTTTTGTAAGAGGAGTAGCATTTTAAAATCACTTCATAAGTTTCAAGTTTTTCCCTTAAAAAAATTAAATGGTTAGCTTTTTATGAAATTTTGAGCTCAAAATCTGTTTTACATCATACATACACATAGGAGGCAACCAAAAAAAGTTACGAAAATCATTAAATTAAAAAAATTTGTGTAAGTCGCACCATGTCCCCTTAAAATCTTACTAAAAAAAGAAATAGAAATCAAAATAGGCTTTAAAAAGTGTACGAAACCTAGAGCTCAAATTATTGTAGAAAAAATTATTGCAATTTCAGATGGTAAAGATACATGTTTGTTGAAATATTTTGAGAATAATTTCTTTAAATAACTTTCAGTTATACTAAATGATAACTAGAACTACAGATATGTGCTTAGATAGTTTTTCTTGTAAGGGAAAAAATTAACTATTTGAAAAAAAAGTGAAGATTTTGGTAAATAAAAGCAAGAATTAACTCGTATTTTAAAAATGCATCGGATACTTTGTACATACATTAATTTATATTTTAATACAAAATAATAAGAACATTTGTTGAAATTCTTTCTGTCAGGAAAGAGAGTTTTATTCTATAACTTCTACTTATAATAAAACTAAAATAATGATACTAATACAATGCTCTTTCGTAATTTTTGTTCAACAATAAATTTTGTTATTTATCTGCTAGAACAAGGAAATTAAAATGTTACCTAAGATATTTAGTACAAATAGTTCAAAAAAATTGAAGCATCATAATGCGGGGGTAATTGTTTTGACCTGAGGGCTACATTGTAGAAGCAGAGAATACCGAAATACCGGAAGACCACAACTTTTTAAAATGATGGCATTCATTAGTTTTGCATTCAGAAAATTTATAAATTGTACCATAAAAATCAATTAATATAAGTTAAATAAAGCAATGGAAACTTTATTCAATTAATTTATAATGCTAATATCACATCATCTATAGAGGCCCTCACAAGCAAATTTAATTTTTAAATCAGTTTATTGAAATAATTATATCCTCTATCATACTTTTCTACATCTTTTTTTATATCAGGAGAGGGATTGCTAGTCGAAATTATCGTCACAGTCTGCAAGCTAATGTCAGCCAGTTTGCATCTGTATTTACCATTGTTGATCTTCATCCAAGAAAACTTTGTTCACAAATATATGTTGACCCAATTATAAAGAGTATTTTCTATCTATTTAGTTATCTAATTGTTTTGAAAGGGCCAAAAAAATCTTTGCGGGCTGCTCGCTCTAATTGCTTAACCCGTCATCATATAACAAAATGTAAATATTTACGTGAAATTAAAATTATAAGAATTCAATTGAAACTTTAGGGAGGGCAAACATTGGTTCTACAAAAGCATTTTCACCAAAGCTCCATTTACCACACTTAGTAACAAAATTCAAAATATGCATCACATTTTTTTATTAATAATTTTTTATGTATTAAAATATCTATTACCTGAAATCAAAATGACTGTTCAAACATATAACTTGCTTGCCTAACTCTCTCTCTCTCTCTCTGTCATAACTTCTCCGAATTTTATTAAATATAAAGTCTCTTATGCCTTTCTAATACATGACCGAGGAAAAAACACATGTTTGTTTTCAATAGTATAGTTAAAAATATTGTTTCAACTCATAAAGAATGTATTTCAGTAACAAAGAATGTTTAACAAATTTCCATACTTAGTTCATATTATTTATGTAAATAAAACCCCTTTAAATAATAAGAATCGTTTTGTTCATAAACCGATAAATCATGGGATAATAAGCAATATTAAATATTTTCCCTCTAATATATAAAATGTCTATTTATATAAAAATGGATGTTTGTATGTATGACCTCGCTTCACTCCAACACCAATCAACCGATCACTATGAAAATTGCCATGTATATGTATTTTTTTGTGGAGAAAGTTCTTGTTCTATCCCATTTGTTGCAGCTCCCCACCAGGTGGCTCTATGTCATATCAACTTCTGCACCGTTTAATCAACCGCCAAGTTGCCAACAGGGTCTCCAAAAAGGATGCCCACTTGGCTGTATCGCGAACATTTTCCTACGTTTCCATTGAATCGCAAATATAATGTAAGAAACGGCGTTGCTCGCAGATATTAAATACAACAAAAATTAATATTAACTTATTACACATCCAGATGTAAATTATTTACACTATTTTAAGCATTCATTATACAAAATTTGTAACAATATGTTACTTTTGCTAAGCAGAGATCAGTTTAAGAAGGTGTTTTCAAAAATCGACCCACAAGAAAGGAACGGATATGTTACAAAATTTTTTTTACAAAAACTCCTTTACATCAGCTGTTGGGTCTACAGACTTAAAATTTTACAAATATGATTTTTGTTCTGCTGAGATATGCAAAAGGCTTTTATTTTTGTTGTTGTTAAATTTGTAATTCACACGTAAAATTAACTCATTGAAAACTTATTTATCCTTCAATTCGTATTGTTTAATATTTCGATTCATCCGTGCGAAGAAGGGTATACCAGCTAGTATATATATAATTGTGTGGGTGGATAAGAACAATTTATCTTCAATAAAGATAATACATTGTTAATCTTGGCAATAGGGGTGCAAAAGGTATACTATTTTCTCCCTTTGGGTAGCAAATCTTGGGGATGAAAGTAATCCGAAACTAATAGCTTGCTCAACCCTCTTTCCATCCGCAATCGGATTAGGGGGGTTGGTAGAGATTAGGCAAGGGTAAGGAATCGTCTTAATTTCAGCACCAAATTAATGGGCACTCGGGTTTTGGCTACAAAAGGGATGACCCTTGTAAAGGAGATTTACCTATTGGAGGAACTCTCTCTTTAGCTCTGTAATCGTTTTCTTTTTTTAAAAAAAATTAAGATGGATGAGAGAGGAGAATGGATTGCTCGTCATTTATTGAGGTTATGTTCTTAGAATTCTTATTTTATGCATTTTATTTTTTATTATTTTAGTTTCAAGTTTTAAAGTAGGATTCTTATGAAAGAAGTGACGCGTTATTAATATTTGATTGACTTGTCGCTCTTTTTTTCCCTTTGAATTTTATTATTATCTGAAGACTTTTTTTTTCTTGTACAAGGAATTTATTCTTTAAAAAAGGGAGACGCAGTGAAAAACATGTTTCCATGTAAAAAAGTTTTTGAAATAATTCAGGAAAAGAGTTTTAAAATATTTATTCCTGAGAATCTTTATATTAATTCTAATATTATTAATAATATATAATCGGGATTTCTCCCTGAAGATAAAGGTTTGATCTCTTATAGTTCTTTAAAACACCCTTTCTTTTTTAAAAAAATATCCTTTTTTTAAATATATATTTTCTTGATTTTTGCGAAATATACATTATTGAAGACTATTTTTTCTGGCAGAGTATACGTACATAATTCTTTAAAACTCAATGTAATACATATTAAAATAGCTCTAAATGTTTGTTTTTTATTAATAGTAAAACAACATTATACTTATGTGTACTTCAAAATTCAGTCACATCACACAGTTCCCTTCTCATTCTTCTTGCGGCAACAATTTTACCCAAAATTTCATAAGGATACCTCTTTTGAGTAATTGGCATTTTTATATTTATCCTTATCTTAGGATGGTTTGCGGTTATATGGAGAAATAATATTATTAGTAAAAACTTCCTAAGTGAAAAAGATATTTTATAGTATAGGGGTTAAAAGAAAAATAATTTAAAAAAAATTCTGAATTTAATATTGCCACAAAGGGGTTGAATTTTGGAAAAAATGGAAAAAGACTTAATTTTGTTTAATGATTTTAGACACAAAAGTGGATAAGCAACAACAACAGACACAAAATAAATTTAATTTTCAACAATATAAATGGACCAAATCAATGATTATTGATAAATGAGTACGAAGCAATGCATAGTACAATGTACAATGCACCATTTTTTAAACCCAGCTCTCTCCCACACCGAAGAATCACTTTCATCCAAGCTTTTTCCTTTTCCCGCTATATTAGTACCATAATTTTGACATTTTTTTTTATTGTAATACCAAAGAAGCTGTTAAAGGTGTACTTGATGTTTTTCTTGTAACTATTTAGTAGGTATCATCTCATCCCAGTAAATGTTAATAAGTACTAAAATACCTGTTTTCTTTAGAAAAAATTACTTGAAATCTCAACCATAAATAAATACCTTAACTCCCTTCCCTTAATAGCAGTACTTAACAGTAATTAATTTTTATTTTATTTTTTCTTCATCTATGTATATCTTTCCCGCATAGGTAGGTCTTAAAATTCTGAAAATCTTTTTCCTTCCACCCAGTCAAGCTTTTTACAATTACCAGCAGAAATAAGCCCTTTCCTAACTCGGAAATGAAAAAATTGTTTCTATTTTTGGCATTTCTCACGAAATATTATTTATAATGATCCGATGACATGCATTTTAGCAATTACTTCTTTATAGGACTGCTTATGCTGTTTACAATGGCATGCTATGCTGTTTGTAGTGGCAGGCTTTAGTGGTGGTAAAATATTTTAGGAATTCCCACATCCCCCTTTACTTGTCTTTCTACATTGATTTCAAATCACCAAGTTCAAGCAAAAGGTCAGAGATGCCCTATTAACTAATCTAAATGTACGCATGCATTTCAATCAAACTATATCTCTTGATTAAAATATTTATTTTTCTCGCCAAATTGTCTACAGATCTAACCCAGTTTCGAAGCTCTTATGTATTTTGGCACTAATATAACATCTAGAAGCAAAAGACCTTTAGAAATAGGGTACTTACGTATTATCGCAACAATCGCCAACTTTTAAAATAATTCGCCGAAGTGGCAACCCCAATTTCGCATGCGTTGTATGTTCTGAATTGGCAATCACGTGCTTCGTTTCATATAATGTCGCCAATAGGTTGCGATAATACGTAAGTACCGGAAATAGTGCCATCATTAAAAAATCATAAAATGAGCCATTGTAAAGCTTATCTATAGTAGGATTTAGATGAGGCAAAATAAGCTATTTGCGCCAGTTGTCGCCAAACGGTGGTCCGTGAAAAATTTTCGATGGTCCGTTGAAAAACTGGAACATCATATAAATACTACAAATTTTTAGTGAAAATTTAAATTTTTCATTTTTTTCAATAACTACTCTATGATTTTGTTAGTTTTAATGGGTGTATTTCACATTATTAAAAAAGTAAGTTCCCTGATTGTTATTATATATAAATGTATTAACCTTTTTTTCTATATTAGAGGTCTGCAAAATATAAAAATATACATCTAGCGGTCCATGGAATTCTAAAGGTTCATGACAGCTGATTTAGACTATCTTCGCTTATTGTTGAATGTCCAGAATTAATTGTCCTACACCAATAGTTCTTGCGTTACTTCGGAGTGAGACGTTAGCAATCACTCAACCAATCAACCACCAACGGTAAAGGCAGAAAAAAATTTGGATACAAATGTCGGTTCATGTGTAATCCATATATCTCCATTTATCATATTGAGTGCTTAAAATGTAGAAATATTCGATAAATATATGATTTTTGTATTAGCCGAAACAATAAGAAAAAGTATTCAGTTTTACAATATAGGAAATGAAATACGGAGGATATATTTTATATCGTTGTTGGGGTGTTGTTACTAATGGAAGCTGTCCGCACGTGCCAGGTCGAGGCCCACGAAATACTTCACAGCAAAGGGTTAGATTGTACGTCGCTCGTTATCCTTGAACACCATGCAAGTGACAGACGTTTTGGCTCGTTTCCACCCCAATTTTGTTAGAGAAAACACTCTGGAGGCTGTCAGAGGTTCCCACCTCTCTTCCCTTTTCACCAACCTCAAGAGTGCACTTGCGGCTCGATGGTTATTTAGAGTTCCCCCATGCCACGAAGGCACTCAATATCCATGTCTTCTCCGGGATTCGAACGCGGGCCCTACAGCACAGCAGTCAGCGTCGCTAACCACTATACCGGACGGACGGTGTAGAAACGGAATGTGACGTAAAATGGAAATGATTCAAAATAAATAAGTACAAAATATTGCAAAATTCTCTCTATAGTTATTAAAGTTTTAAAAAGGTTTTATAATGGATAATTTCTGTATCAAGATTATTTTACAAGCCTATATTTCATATCTTAGTAATAAACAAAGGCTTGGGAGCAAAATTATAAGGCTCATCTGTATCTTATTTAAAAAACCCACAATTTATCAAAATGTTAGTAAATCGTTTGCTCCATTACATTCCGTATACTGAACTTAGTAAATTGTCTGTGCTATTCCTTACCTCAATCCTACTTGTTGATATAAGTGGTCTGAACATACCCGTAAGAAATCGTCTGGCCTCGGGGCACGCTTACTTACAGAACCTCCCCAACCCTGTGGACAATCGGATTACGGAAACGACGTAAGGAGGGATTTGCTCAACTGACCGTTCTCTCAATCATCTGCAAACGATCCGTACTTCCACCCCTCTCCCCTCAAGAGTATCGGTTGGTGAGCCGATTGTTTCTTAGAGATAGATAAAACTGAATGATATCTTTTGATAAAACGATGTCTCAGTTTATAGATATATGTACATGAAAAGAACAATTGTGGAATATGTTTTATCTGCGTAATTTAAGACGAACCTACTGATTATCAAACGATTTTAAAATTGTTACATTTTATGTAGAATTTACGTTATAGTTTTCTACTCAAGATTTTGCTAATAAAAGAAGAAAAAATTAGATAAATAATACAATTTGAGAGTAAGAATGCATTTTATATCTGGTGTAATATATCTTCACTTCTAAATATAAGTTAAATTAATTTTATTATACAATTGGTTTTATCCATTCAAGCACATATAATGCATAAGATAAGAAAAGGGTCAATTTACTTCGTGATATAAGTTATTTTAGAATTACTCTGTATATAGCTAGAGGATAATATTTAGTATTCCTTGTAGTTTAGGGGTCATGGACAGAACTTTTAGCCAGTGTATCATGAGTTCGATTCCTAGTGCCACTAAAAAGCCTCCATGTAGAAGGGCTGATGCAGGTTAAATCTATCATGGCTCCTATGGCATGTTGTGGTAGTTTGGAGAAGTGGTGCTAGCTCAGGTGTCGTCTTCGTCATTTATAGCCCTCGTGTTGATTTGTAATGCGATGTAAGAAAAATCCCACTCACTATGATAATGTTCAATGCATAATTCAATTATTTTTGTTCTATTTAATTTGAACGTCTCTGAGCATGCACAAAACATTATTATTTAAACTTTGAACCACTCAGAAATTTAAAAAATAAATATATCTTCTAAAGTATTATCTCTTCTCTGTAGTGACTCTGATATCAAATTGAATGACAATTTTTTAAAAAAAAACATCTCATTCTCTGACCTACCTAGAATCAAAACAAATAGTCTCTAAATTGCAGTTTCAATCTCTGACCCCTCTGGAATCAAAACGAATGACATCAAAAACAATTTATCTCACACTCTAACCCCCCCCCCCCAGAGATCAAGAAAAATAGAATCTAAAATGTTATCATTATCTCTAACCATTCTGACATCAAAACTGTTATCTCATTTTCAAAACCACTCGTGTGAGTGTGTGTTTATCAACAGTGGCGTAACGGAGAACATTTGTACCCCCCCCCCAGCAAAGTCAGGTTTTGGGCCCCCAAGTTGGATTTTACAAAAGTTAGGTACTTGGTGGCAGACAGGCTTTGGGCCCCCTGAACCCTTGCCTGCGTGAGGGCAATTTGTATATCCCATTTTTAAAAAATGTCTAGAGGCCAAAATTTGATCCAAAGCTTGTTTGATATCTTCTTCGTTCTTGAATTTTTTCCCCTGCAAAAATTTTTCTAAGGACAGAAACAAGTGTCGGTCGGACAAGTAATCGGAAAGTGCTAGGTCCGGGGAGTATGGTAGATGCAACAAAATTTCCCAGCCTAGCTCTTGTTGCATTATGATCATATTTTTTCAGACATCCCAATAAGTAAATGGGAAATTTACGAACCATTCGGAGATTTGGATTCTGACACATAGTTTGAAGGATTTATGTGACTTTTTTTGTTCTCTTTTTGAATTAAAACTCAATTCCATACACTCTAAAAGATAAAGGATTAGAATCATTTCCGTATAATCAATGAAAATTCTTTAAAAAAAAACTTTTTTCCTCAACTATTTTTTCCCGAGATTAGAAAATTCATAAGAAAGCTAAATTCCTTAGTTTCACTGTAAGAAAGTTCCAAAACTTCTTGCCTTATACGCGAAAATATGCGGTAGTATAACCTTGAACGCTTACAAATTTAAATATTGCGAAACACAACTTTAGAATGATCCTATTTTAAACTTCTCCACCTTTTCTTACTTTTTTCTAAGTGGTTATCTAAAATCTCCTTTCAGTAAACGCACGCAGATATTTAAGAGTAACGGACTTAAAAATAATATTCTCTTTAATCTTTGATATTAAAGAAATTCCTCCCTTTTCTCCCTTCGTTCCATCGAGATGCGGCATCCGGTTGAAAGACGGGCGTGGTTGTCAGAGATGTGACGTCATTAACTAAATCAACTGGATGAGAGGTTTCCCACTCACCCCTCCACCAGCGTTGTTGCGCTGCTATCATTGTGGACTGCTTTATATTCTTGTGTAACACTTCAGCAAATTATTCTTATTTTTTTCTACTTATTATGATGAGTGGATGATAGAGGTTTCTCTAAGGCTCCACGTAAATGTATAACCGTTACCTTACAAAAACTTTAGAAAAGTATCCTTTTTAAATGCATAAACATTACAAACGCTTTTTAAATGTACAATTTTTTTCCGATACAATAGCAAGCATTTGAATTAATATAATTATAATTCCATTTAATACCATTAAACATTAGTTATTAATTGACGTGGAATTATTAAATAACTATAAATCTCAACATATTCTGCGAAATTCCTCTACTGTTTCTCTTTCTTTCAGTATTAAATCTGAACAATCACAACGCAATACAGAGCAATATCGTATTTAAGCCCACACAATTCCTCTCGTAAGACTTTTTCTCAAATAAAAACTCCCTATCTGCGGCATTGCTGACAGTAGTCCCAGAATGATGGGGGACTATATAAAGGGGTCGTCGAAATAGTAGAGTATTTGAAGAAGCAGTGAAAATCAATTACCGCCGTCTTAGCCAACTGAGAGCTCACGTGTATGTGGTAGGGGTCCTTCCCGAAATTGAATTACTCGGCGCCGTCTAATTCAATCTCGCAGCGTCGATTTTACGGGCTTTTTGGCGGAAAAGATCTCTGGAACTTTTAGCGCTGATATTTTCCAGTCGATGCGCTATGGATTCGCCGCTTTCTCTTACCCTTAAAATAGGGATAGAGAAGGAATTGTGGGATGGTGATTTATGCTTCTGTTTTTTATTCAGATTGGTTTGTTTTTAATGTTTAAGAACCGAGATTTTAGATATAATTTTCTAACAGAAAAAGTATATTCTTAACATAGATCAGAGGTGGTGAACCTTTATGGATCAACGTGCCACTTTTTCTAAAGAAGTGTTTAATGAGTGCCGTCAAATAATTTTTATTTGTCATTATTGGGAAAATAATATAACTAAATACTAACAACACAAAACTCTTTATTTACAACGAAAACTTATCCTTTGTACTGTAGAGCTGTAAATGTTTTAGCTATACTTGTAATTCAAATTAAAAAGTAAACATTAGTATGACTTCTGTTGTGCAGATTGGATGACATATAACTTATATTAGGATTGTAAGGCGTTACTTTGCTATAACATGCATGCTGAATTGGAGATATCTACCAAAGCAATTAATTATTTTTGCCATGGTTCACTTTTTTTGACAAGAGGACGTGTGATTGTTCCAAAATGCCGTTTTACAGACCATGCATGGCACAACAGTATTCCAGAACATAAAGCACACACCGCTTTGTCACCTTTACTGACAATGCCATATTTCTACATCCACCAAATTTGAAATTCTCTGTTACACTTACTATTTTGCATTTTTTGTTTCCTTTGCTGAACTAGACTTGTTAAATAACAGTTAAAATTTGTAAATATAACACAAATAAACTGTTAAATAGTTGTATAAATGAGATTGACTATGCTATGTATAGACAAACTTTTCATCATAAGCAATTGATGTCCACGACATAACTGAGACAAGACAATAACGAAGGAGTGTTCTTAGACGCAGCCCCGAGACCTATTACATGCGTTTGTTCACAATACTTCTTAGTGAACTTCGTTATTTTGAAATAAAATACAAACCCTTTTGATCGCTGGCGTGCCCAATATATTGTGTCGCGCGCCATTGGTTCGCCATCTCTGACATAGATGGTTTCAAACTGTAATATATACGTTACGCCACTTGTATACAGCATGCATTGTTAAATACTTGTTCTAACGGTAATTTGAAACAAATAAATGTGCACGACTCACAGTTTCAAAACCCTAGGCACGAATTGGTTAGACCAATAACCATATTTCAGCTAAATGAAGAAATTTATTGTTTATGGTAATAGGCCTAGGCCTAGACATGGATGGAAAACGGTCAACACATAACCGTACAGTTTTACCACTTTTGCCAATTGACATGCAATTTGAAATTCCCTGTTTTTCGGAGAATATGTACCAGAATAATATTTGACCACAATAAAGTTCTCCGGATCATGATCTTATTAATACGGAGTTGAGAACGAAACGAGGCCCCCACCGAGAGCGAGGTCCTGGGTCTGGGCCCAGTTGGTCCATACCTTAAGACGTCCCTGGGCGTTCACAAATGGTCATTTTGTGACGGATCTATACGCGTCTATAACTAACCCCTTAGGGACTTTTCTGGGGCAATAATATTAGCAACCAACTTTCACCGAAGCAAGGAAACGTGATTATGCAAATCAAGTATATTATATAAATTCTGTATTCAGTTTTGAGAGTTAGTTGGTGAGTGGAGGTTCGTGAAATTATTAAGTGCAAATCCGAGTTTATCATTTGAAGAAGTCTAAGAGAGTGTCACTCGACGGTGGTTAAATCCGGATAAGGATCGCATTCAAGGCCTCAACTGGGGGACTCAACTTCATAAAAGTACAGGTATCGTGATCCTTGTTTAAATAAAAGTTTAGCTTATTAGTGCGCGACGTAGTTTATATTGAGCTTGTATAGGTTATCGTGGAATCAGTTAAGAGTCCGTATTATTATCCCCAGGCTAACGAATCTCACCTTCGCACTCTTCTATCTGATCATTTATCTTAATTCCCCTCAGGGGGCTCACCTTCTTTAGGTGAGTACGGTTGTCACAATCCCGAGGTGCCCTAGTCATCTTTTCCTTTTCCCACGGGGTTTACTGTCTTTGGTAAACATGGGCTTCACGAACCCGGGGTACCCTAGTGATCCTTCTCTGTTTTCGACCCTCTTTCTTGTCATTCAATTCATTCTTTCTTTCTCTTCCCGTCTAGACCACAGATATTAAAACAAATGTTTGGCGCAGTATAGCCGAAATCGGCTCTTGCACCATTAAACCTCAAAATCACTCACTCGCTCATTTATCTTAATTAGATTATTATTGTGCTTGCTTGATATTTTGGTGACAAAAAATAATTAGAGTGAATCATGTCTACTGATTATTCAGTTCCTCCCACACATCTAGCCGGGTTCGAGGGGAGACAAGGGGGATCAGAGGGAAGCAGGAACTGACAAGCATTACAATTTTAATTCATAAAATTCGAGAATTCATGAGTTCAACGCCGTTTCCTTTTTAAAAATGTAAAATAATTTGATATCTATCTTTATCCAAAAAAAAGTGTCCCGTAGTAAGACACTTTTTTGTTATAGGTCACCTCTATTTTTTTCTTAAGCCGCTGTACAGAGCGCGTGTTTACCGTATGTTATCACCTCATCTAACAATCCCCGTTAACATTAACTTAAATGTGGCAATTTCCTCCATATCAAAAAGAGCCCCGCTATTTGTCACAATTGCTGAACGACTCTGGAGGCACAGACGGAGGACGGTGGATTCAGATATGTCGTGCAAAAATCTCGTTTCATTTCAAAAGACCGTGATTACAACCCAGTGTGTAAAGTTATAGGCAGGTGACTTTCCCGAACCTCCCCTCTCCTAGAGGAGTACCTCTTTTCTTTTCTTCTTTTTTTTCTTCCGCCGTGTGTAGTCCTCCCTTTTCCCTTTCAGAATCTCATACCATGGAAAAAGACCGGACAGAAATCCATTCAGGATGTCATGACTAGAGGCAATAAGAGTTTAAAAGAGCGATTTTTAACTGTGGTTTTATTTGTATATTTGTTTTATGGTGGGAAGTCAAAGGAGAAAATGTCTTTTAAACATGAAAAAAAAATAAAGTTTTTTTTTATTTGTTATTTTCTGCCTGAGTATTTTGTTGCTGCTTGTTAAAGTAAAACAAATGAAGAAATTTTCCGTTAGAGTGACTCGTTTTTGTCTGAAACTTTGTGAATAAGTTGATAGGTAAAACATTTATTAACCACAAAGTTGGCTATTGTTTTTGCTGCCACAATTTGTCAACTAATTCCTTTTTTAGTTTTGTTTATGTTCTAAGTCCAGCCTGCTTTCACCAATAATGAACTTATTTTTGAAAGGATATGATATCAAGTGAGTGAATATTAACGTCGCACTGTTCATCGACAAGAGGGCTTTTGGCGACGGACTTCGAAATTTTGAATCATGGTCAAGTGACGAAGACGACACCTGAGTCGACACCCCTTCTCCTAACTACTAAACCACACCAAAGGGAGGGCGTTTCAGCCCTCGATAGATTTTATGTGTATCGCTCCCCTAGACGGTGGGTCTTCAGCTGCTCTAGACTTGAACTCAAGACACACCGGCCACGAGTCCGTTACCTTGACCACTAGGCTACCGTGGCTATAGATGTTATCAAGAAAAAAGCTGCGGCAGCCTAGTGGTTACGGTTACGAGCTCGTTGGTGGCTTGTTTTGAGCTCAAACCCACCATACAGAGGGGCTGATGCACGTTACATCTACTGTGGCCTAAAGTCCTTTCGTTGGTACCGTATAGTAGTTCAGAGATTGGTTGCCAGCTCAGATTTTATTCCAGTATCTTGACTGTGGTTCACAAATATGAGATCCGTCGTCTATGGACTGCGTGTTGAGTGAATGAATATTAACGTCACACTATTCATCTACTGGAGTGCTTTTTGCGAAGGACCTCGTAATTTTGAACCACGGTCAAGTGACTGGAATGCTATCTATACTGGCACCCTTTCTCCTAACTTCCACACCAACGGGAAAAATTTGAGTCTTGACAAATTTACCGTGCATCAGCTCCCCCTGCACGGCGGATCTTCAACAATACTAGGCTCCTCGAACTCAGAACACACCGCCACGAGTCCGTTACTTTGACCACTAACCACTAGGTTACCGCGGCTACTCGTGTATACTTTACAGCGTGATGATATAATAAATACTGACTCACTATATCAATTAGAAATTTTTTCTCAATATATTTTTCAGCAAAATTAATTTTTTAAATATAATACCCCTTCCCTTTCTCTGATGGGTAAAAGTGTTCTTGATAAAAATTTGTATACAGCAATTAAATATATTATGATTCAGTCGCAAATTAAGGTGCAACTTTAGTTGCCGAACTCGTCATTTGATAGGCTATGTTTAAAATATTTTAAGTCGAAGCAGAAGAAAATTATACAGTTCCAATGTAAATATTTTCCTTAATTTTATTTTAATGGGCGAGTTTGATACAGCTTGTACTGAGCAAGATTCAGATAGACGGCGATATGCAAAACTATACAGATGGAGCTACATGCACTCAAATGCTGTACAAATTCCTGATGTGGCTTACAATAGAAGCTTGGTGAATTAGATTAAGTGTCACTCATTTTTTCTGACAATTACAATGATAGGTCACCTTAGTCTATTGTATAGTTTTAGTGTGCGGCACAAATACCAAACAAAGACACTGTTTTTTCCTTAAATGAGAAAAAAAAAATCTTAAGCAATACGTTTTATTTTCTTAAAAAATTCTACACCATAATTGGATTTTGATAAGAATTATTGCGCCGACAAAGATATAGAGCATAGGTTCCCAACCTGTTTTGAACTGGCGCCCCCTTTTCTAATTAATATTTCGACACCGCCCCCTTTTTTAGTAAATATTTCTGTACCACCACCTACCACTCTAGAGAAATAAGAGTGTACATAATACATGGTGAAAACAAGAGTTAAGTTTTAAAAATATCTTATACTAAAAGAATATATTTTTTTAAATTTCATTTTTTCTTCTAAAGTCCCAGTTTTTTTACGTGCGAACCTGAAATATCTATTGCCACAAATATATTTAAATGTGTAATATTATATATTTTAGTCATAGGTAGGATAGAGTGTTGGTATTGAAACACTACTGAATTTCTTTATTTAAAAGAGTGAAATAAAAGATTTTTAGATTATCTGTTATAAAGACAGGCAGAGGTTTTGATGATACGAAGTAATTCATAATAAACTATTGCTTTCAAAATAAATATAAATTGACAGTTTCAGCCTTTAAAGAATCCCGTTAATTCCTGGTTAACATATTTAATTATGTTTCTTGAACTCTTAATTATGTTTCTGAAATGCAGTGGACGAAACATTTTCCCTACTGCTCACAGACAAAGACAACGCGTGCACTACAGAAATTAAAATGCACTATATCATTCAATTTAATGTAGATCTAAACGTAATGTAATCTTTAAGTTTTTCATCCACTTCCCGTACTACCGAAATATGTGAATTTTCGTACATGTGATATAGGAATGATTTAAATACATACAATCAAAATAAGGTAAACAGTATTAAAGTTTACTTTTGCTAGAACATAACCAGCGTATTTTTTTAGTCTTTTTTGGTTAATCTGCCCAAGCCCCTCCGTGCCATCTCAACACCCCCCTGAAAGCCTCAAACGCCCACAAGGGAGCGTTATCGGCCACGTTGAGAACCTATGATGTAGAGTGTCGAATGAATGATGAATAATGAAAAATAATAACGATGAAGTTTTGAAAATAAAGAAATATATATGAATTTTAATACAAAAAATATAAAAATTTAAAATATAACAATGTAATTTATGAAATTCATTAATTAAAGTCATAAATAATCAAACTGTCATAAATTAACTGTATTATGCAGTAGCGCACACAAAAAATTTTTAAGGAGAGAGGGGGGCAGGGGTCCATGGTCAGAAGTCCCCTAACTCGTACCATACCTCAAGACAACATCAATTAATTCTTCTGATTTTGTCGACTTTGTTAACTAAAAACAGTAAAAAATAAATTATTGAATTAATAATTAGCATTAATTAATAAAATAAATTGTTAATTACAAGTACTTAATTAAATTTTGCGTTACATATATATATAGGATTATCATCAATCGAAAAAAACTCAAGGGCTTTGGGAAGGTGGGTCTGGACCCTTAGGACACCCCCTTGTGTGCGCCACTGGTATTATGAATATATTTTGTCTTTGTATATAAACTCTAACACTTGGTAAAAATTTTTTATGAATTTCAACCGACCTTTGGTGAATATATCAGAGTTTGAAATGCTGATTATTGTTTCAAAACGAAGTAAATTGTTATCTTTGGCAATAAATCACTGACATAGGGTTATTGATAGTTTAACATGTGTGTGTGAAACACTTGTCGAATTTCTCTACCCTAATTAGAGTCCAGAACTGTAAACACTGAAGTTTTCGGTTTATACTACTGTATTAAAACTATAACAGTTATACTAGTATTCTTATTCGTGCTGTTATTATAAATTCTATCCATGTGATAAAGTAATATTTCAGTTTGCATAAAGAAAACAACTAAAATAGGATATAAATAACAATCGTATAATTTCACATATACTGAATTCTACTAATCATTAAATAATGCTATTTAAACTCGATTTTGCTACAATATTATGCATTTATTCTATGTATGTAGTACATGTATAAATATTATTCATTCATGTAGATGACAGTTTTACTACAAATTTATTTAATTTATCTTTTTTAGATAAACATTCAAAGTGTAGTTAATAGACAGATTAAAATTTAACATAAATATAACAAATTTGATAATAGCAGTCTGGTGATAACAGAAACAGTTTGAGATAGCTACATGAGAGAGAGAGAGAATTGTGTGTGTGTGTGTGTGTGTGTGTGTGACAACTTATAGATAATGCATTTTGGTCACGTTACACTAACTCATATGACATTTACTTTTTCGAATGGTGTTATTGCTGTGAATTAACACACACATTACAGTCGTAATGAATCAATATTTTTTGAATAACTTTCGGCCTTCATTATGAATTCATAACTTTAACAAACGAGCAAAAAGTTACAGAATTATGTGTTCGATATATATATATATATATATATATATATAAAACAAAATATATATCTCGCAGAATATTCTCGTGTTTTTTAACTTGGAGTATTTTGAACTGAGCAAACTACATACATAGGTAGAGTGGCAACAACAAATTACTTATCAATGGAAAAGTTACTCGTAATATTGACTTAGAATCGCCTTTTTGAACCAGTTGTTGGGAATCCTCATTAGAAATGCTTGCTAATTCCCCTTCTCTCTCTCTCTCTCTCTCTCTCTCTCTCTGTGCCTTAATCGTTCATATATTCAAGGTAATGGTCTTCTCTATCAAATTTGTTTATTACATATTGCCCCACGTATCCTAATTTCTAAACTGATTGTCATCAACAAGACTGCTTTTAAAATTCATGTCACGGAATACATTTAACATGCATAATTTGAAAGTATGAAAGGTATGCCTATGAAAGTATTAAAATAAAATCGAACAAAAAACATTCTGACTTGTTTTGTTTAGTGAGAGAATGACATGTGTCAAATACAGTGAGAAAGGTAATCTAAAATCTATCATAAACACCTGTTTTTTATTGGGGGATTTTCGGTCAAATTCTGTGAACAACATGCACTTTTCTATGAGGTTAAGTAAACAGAATTAAAAAAGTAATAAACACTTAAATTGTTAAGTGGTAAAATGTAAAATTAATAATTTGTTATAGTTTTTAATCTAAGCAATGTTTTATGACACAACTCTGTTTTTTAAGGTTAGATCTTATTTTAGCACACACTTTTACTTTTCGCCAACTTGGCGAACTGTTATCCTCATATTGCATAGAAGTCCAATACAGAAAAGGAGCATCTGGTGCCATTTGGCATAATTTGTTTGCCAAAGTTGTGGACTAAATTAGGATTTTAATAAAATGCATGCTCTGATTTTTAAAAAATAGTATAAAATTTTTATCACATCAAGAAATTTTAAAATTAAGGTATTTTTTTAAATCATCTATTAAAAACTTTTTTTTCTTACAAACATATAAAGGAGCATCAAAATTACATTGTAGCTATTGGTATCCACCTACATGGTACCACACTAAAAAATGGTACCTACATTGCACTTAAAAACGGTATGTACACTACACTAAAAAGCTGCAATGGTAATTACAAATCTGTAGCCCCATTGAAAAGGCATTTTAAAGTCTTTTTTAACTAAATGAATATACTACTGATTACAATTATTGAAAATAGGACTAAAACAGGAAAAAAGTGGGTATTATTATCGGATTCAGTACAACAGATTTCCAGAAAACATCATGAGTATTGTAAATCCCAGATTTATACCAGATGAAGTAATGTTAATTTCTTTTTCCATGCTGTTGCTGTATGTTCATTTCGGGCAATTAGTCAAAAACATCTTTTAAGGTCACTCTTAGGTGCATATCAGTAGTCCCACGAAATAATTTGGCATTAAGCCAGAAACGATTACGCAATTGCCTAATTACACGCGAAAGTGTTTTTCTCTATATTTCAGTGTAGAACAGTTGAACAATTCTTTGAAGAAAAAAAAAGATTTTTACATGTGAGTATGAGAAAAAAAAGGGTTTTTTAAAGATTTGACCTCGAAGGCTTTTTCCTATTCATGACAATTCTTGAAGTTTCAATACATTTATAAGTCAACGAATGGTTTGTAGAATGGACTGTAAACCATTAAACAAACATCAATTCTTAACAAATTAAAAAATATAAGTATTACCTAAATGTCGGTGATCTCTAAATGTGTGGTTATCACTATCAACAATACTCTTAATACTTTATTATTAACAAAATCGGTAGTTTTTCTTCCGATAGTAGAATCGATACGATTTTTGATAATTCAACTATTAAAATTCCGATCTCAATTGTATGACATAGTTAAGGTGGTAAAAGAAATCAAATTGATGTTAAAAAGCATATATTTAGAAGCTTATATTTGCAATGAAAATCATTTAACACGAAACTGGAACTGAATTTTTTTTCGTGTTAAAAGCTATTGCAATATATATATATATATATATATTCAACACAAAATTAAGCTTATTAAGTACATTTTGTTTACATAGATAAGCTCAAACATTTCCGTAATTTGCTCTCTCTTTTTGAAAATTTTTTTTACCATGTAGGGTTAGCAAAACCAAAATTTCTTCAGGTTTCCCTTATTTTGTATTCTGTTTTGGATCAACAGCCTTAAGAAACCACTTCTTCATTTTAAGCGAAATAGCAATTTACTTTCCCCCTAAGCTTTTTGCAATGGTGCTTGAATAAACTATTGAAACTATTTAGTACAGGAAAGATTCTTTATTTACTTGTCTAATCTTATAATCATTGCAGATTGGTTTATTATATGAATATATTTCAATGGTTTAATAGCATATATAAGAAAAACAATATTTGCTTAAAAAAAGAAAAGACGTGTGCAGTGTCATAGCATAAACTTAAAAAATCGGAAATATATATATATGCGTGTGTGTGTGCATACTAACCCCTCACTTCACTTCATGATCGTAATATTGTATGGCTATATATTGTTTTTAAGTTATCGATATCTTAATACTAATATTAAACTTTCGCTTGTATTAACAAAAATTCTTATATCCCGCACTCCTTGATTTAAAAAGTACTGGACAGAAATTTATCTTTATTTATCATAGCACCCACCTCTCACAAAGTTATTTTCTGAAAAAAAACATTCTTAGCAGGGTTCTACTTAACAAAACGAACATGCTTACCAAATTTGAAGTTCGTACGTCTAATAGTTCTAAAACGGGAGTTTATATATCTATATGCCCCGTAACCACCTCCTTGGCAGCCGATTTCCGTAAAATCCGTTCTTAATGACAAAAGAAACATTCTTACTTTCAACGTTCAACAAAAAAAAACACTCTTACCCTATTTCAAGTCTGTAGGTCAAATTGTTCATGAGATAACGTGATGAAGGAGTGAGTAGCCTATATAAATTATTCATATTTTGAGGAAGAGTAAGGAATTTAATTACTTCTTTGGAAATAATCTATCATGGAATTAAAACATTTGATTGAAAATCATGCTCTCTTATCAATAGCAAAACATTTAAATTTATAAATTCAAAACACAATTCATTTTAACATCATTTTATAAGCTAAACTTGTATGTAACGGAATCTTTGAATTCCATTCCATTTTTACCCACTTTAAGAAGTCAGATGAATTCGAAATTTTGCTCACTTGTCCAGGACCGATGACAATACAAAAATTTAAAAAATTTGTTCCATTGTCCTGATCAGAATCGTCAGGATTAACCATTTCCTATTTCTAGATTTAGCGACTTATTTCAGATCCCATTTCTAGATTGGCAACTAATTCCAGATTTACGGATAAAAGATTAAGTTACAACTTAGTTCGATTAATTATAAAAAAGGGTTTTTTTTATTTTTTTAAACTATAATTTATTCTGAAATCATACGCATTTTGTACGATTATTTTTTTTTTACTTTAATATTTATTATTAGCAATTTAATTAGTTGTACTTTTGTTCTATGTTTGTATGTAAAATAAAAATGGGGCGTACGGGCGAGGGAGTAAAATATTCTTAATTAAAAACCTTAAAATTCCCTTCATAAAAAGTTACCAAAAAGAATATTTGAAATGCTTCTTATTTTTTATAATTATTCCCCATTGCAATATATATAACTAAATAGTTTTGATGAAAACCCTTATTCGCTAGTAGCGTGTCACTAAAACTTTCAGTTTCCCTTTCAGGACAAAAAAAAATCTACCTAATTGCGCTACGGATTTGATTTTCCCCCTATCTTTTAAACCCAGTCTGTTTTGTTTGCAATTTATTGTGTCATCGCTTGTCACTCAAAAGGTACTTACAGAAGTGTCACCTCCCCCCATGTACACACGCTTCTATGTTCTTTCTTCTCCGTGAGTGTTTGAAATCGGTCAATTTTCTCATTCTCAAAAGCTTCTCATACTCGCTGTGAAATTCTGTGTCTTTTGTATGTTTACGATGCTTGTCAGCTAATTCATCATTTTGAAATTAGGAACACGTAATAACCTTTAAAGAAATCAAAAAGATTTTGCGTGATGTCGACTTGGGAGGTACTTCTCTTTTTTTCTCTTTTCTTCTTCTTTTTTAACGTAAGATTTTACACGCGAAATAAGGAAAAAGAAGTACTTTTGTTTTTACCCGATTTAGTTTCTTTTTTTCTTTTAGAACGTTTCTGAGACTGAGTAATTCTTTCATTTCTGAGGGTTTTTCTTCTTAATTTGTCAGAGAAATGAGCGATATAAATTAGAGTTTTACTTTGATTTGATTTTTCTTTTAAAAAAAATTAGTGACAGATCGGGGTGTCTCTCGATTCGAAGTAATAATGTTGCCAAAAAAGTATAAATACCACCGTGGGAAACATTTTGGAGCGGAATTGTTTTTAGCAGAAAGATAAAGTCAAATTCATAATGAATTGTTTTACGTTAGCCCGATATTTTAATGTTTCTATTTTTATTTCTTCAATTGTGAACAGGTATTTTCTTTACCGTAAAATCTGGCTCATTACATGCACCTATATTTTCAAGCTGCATGTTATGATTTTTTTGGTATATTCGCCGTATAACGCACACCCCCTTTTTTACGAAGAAACCTGAAATGTACGTGCGCAATGCTGTTATATTTTCAAGTCATTTATTCGAGGTATTATCCCAGTTGTTTAAAGTAATAGTATATTTCTAGAACTACAAGTTATTTAGGTATATGTCATTTCTTTTAAATTTACAGATATATGTTGAAGCCTCATTTTTTAACATGCTTTTATAAGTTTCACTTGCATGTAGCGGAATGTTTGAACTCGATTTTTACCCACTTTAAAAGGTCGGATTAATTCAAAATTTTGCACACTAGTCAAGAACCGATGACAATACAATAATTTCATAATTTTGTTCCATTATCCTTATCAGGAACCTCAGAAATAACGATAATAAGATTCGGCAACTTATTATGCTCACTTCTTTTTTATTTTTAGTATTTTTTTATACCCGGCATATAATGCAACCCCGTAAGCTTTGATTTTATTATTTCTGTTAAAAGTGAGCTTTATACGCCGGATTTTACGGCAATGAAAAATTGTGTTTAAAAATAGAGAATTGATGGTATAAAAATATACTTTTCAATAATTGAAATATTATTTAATTTTTTTTTCAAAGTTTGTTTTAAATTTAAAATAATTGAAATTAATTTTCGTAATTTACATTGAAAATGTAACAGAAATTACGCTTCCACAATTCGTTAAATTTTAAATATTTATACTTTGAAGCACCTTTTCTAGCAGAGGGAATGAAAATGCACAGCATAGAGTGCTAAATTTTCGATGTCAATGAAAATTGAATAAATCTTTGAATTATTATACACATTAGAATTTATTATTACTTATCTGTTTAAAAAATTGTCCGTTGTAATCAATAATCAACTATTTATGAGGTACTTTCCCATCATAATTTGACAATGGCTTAGAATAACCCTAATTTCTCGTTATATAATTAGAGGAAGAAAAATAAAAACATCCATTTAAAAATTACAACTTTTATATTTCCCCAGTGATTTCGAATTTAAAACCCGAAGGGGGGAATTAACCTGAGCGTACAAGTACATTAGAATGTCGAATATCATGAAAGGAGATAAATATATTTCAAAAAAGAAAAATTTGATATATTTTCCATAATTCATACATAGACGTATAAATTTCAATACAAGCATTACGGAGTGCTATCCTGTGTGAGAGCAATACAGAAAAATCTTATCTCTAATTCGGTATTACGTGGTATATATATCCAAAACGCGAGGTACAATTTTCCTGAGTAAAACTGTTACAGCTCAGCGAAATAGGGTTTTCCGCTCTCTCATGTTGGGAAACCCTATTAATAAGTGTGTCAGCGTACATTTCTTACACGTATGTAGGCAATTACTCATTTTCATAGTATTATGTATAAATGTGAATTCTGTAGGTCAAGCGATTTATGTATGTTAGGTTTGTGCGTATGAACTGTCGGATTTTTAAATGCTTATTTAAAACTTCTTATATTTTTTCAAAGGCTATTTATGTAATTAAAATATGCTAAATTTCTTTCCATACGCCTTTCCCAATGAGATTTTAATGCATCGATGCCTGGAAGACGATCTCAAGAATCAATAGCTTCTGATATGAAATTTTTTTGACTGTCTTCATTTTATACTGTTTAGTACGTAAAAACTGCTTTAAATTTTGAGAAAAAAATGAAAGTTGGTTGGGGCGAAAGATCCGGTGAATAAGATGGGGGTGCTGCAAAATTTCTTCTTTTAATGCACTTAGCTTCGTAATTGTTTTGTACGACGTATCCGGTCGAGCGTTGTGCTGAAGTATAGGGCCATGCCAATTAAAAATTGACGGGGCGTATAATCAGAGACGTTTTAAGATTTTAAGGCCCTTGGCCCCTACTCTAAAGTAGGCCCTGTGCCCCTATACAAATGTAGGCTCAACTCATGACTCTTAAAAGAAGACAGTATGTAATGGGTTCTATTTAGGTTTTCTACTAATCCTCTTAGGAAAAATATATTTAACTGTGATTTTAGTTTAAATACCACTTTCTGTAGAGATGACTTGCTTTTATGCAAATATAACTACTATTTATGTGCCAGTAATTTATAGTTAAGAGTTGATCGTTAAGCTGAAATCCAAGTGTTAGCAAACAGCGACTGGATGGTCTCGTTTCTTAAGTAATATTCGACGGAGAATTCGTTAGGAAGTGGTTAAGTGACCAGGCTTGGAGCTGAGCGAGCTATCAGGCTGTGAGCAGGACTGCCCCAGGTAAGTAGATAATTTAGTAATCTGATTATGGGTTAGGATTTCTCATAGCTCTCAGAGGTATGTTACAAAGTTACGTATTACGTAATGTATTAAGGATTGAATAAAATTAGTTGTTTAAGATCATGTCTGTGCTTCTTCCTTGAAACCTCTCACACCCGCGATCTTCGGGCCCTGACAAGTACGTTGTTGAATACTCATACAAACAATAACCCTAAACAAATAAATGTGCATGATTTGCAATCGCACGTACCAGCTCGACCGACTGGCACCTTTTGACTGAATGAGTAATGATGGTGTATGGTGGTAGGCCTTGGCCTATACAGGGACAATGGTCATCGCATGTAGCTAGTTGACATATCATCCAAAATTTCCAGGTTTTCAGAGAATACAACCGGAAATAACATTTGACCATTAAAATTATTCGAGCCCTGATCTTATTAAGGCTCAGTTGAGAACGAAACATGGCCCCCACTGAGGCCAAAGCCCTGGGCCCGGGCTTAGTTGGACATGCCTTAAGACGCTTCTGCTTATTAAATGATACTAGCCAATCAAAAACAAAAGTTACGGCAAAAACAAAAGCATAACGAAAACAGGTAGACAGTCGTTCACATATACAGAAAATCCGACATTTCCTAATGGCATCTTAATAAATAATAAAAAAAATTAAAATAGTAAAATAATATTAAAATAACTTTTATGCGCATTTGTAAATTAGTAAAATATGTGTTCAACAAGAGTTCTTTAAGAAAATAATTAAAATAATCGAATCATTATTCATTTATATTCATTTAGTATCAATTCCTGAAAGCCCAGTATTGAAATCCAAATAATTTACATTCTCTGTTACTTTCCCATCAAATAAATAAATAAATAATAAACAAACACAAGCCCATCCCTCCTCTTTTGTATTATAAAATAATACCCATTCAGGTCACATGATTCTCCTCCTTCGCCAAGAATGAACCACACCGCACGACTTCTGTAACACACAGCATCCAAAAAAACAGGCAAGTAATCACTTAATGACAATGCATTGCCCGTCCATTAACTCGAGCATTTACATTTCCCCACCGAATAAAAATAATAAAAATAAACACCAGTGGTAACCATAGGTAGGGGAAAAAAACTACAATTATTTCCACTCTTTCAAATAGGACACAAAGAATAGCACAAAACTAAAAAAAAAATAAAAATTGCCGAGTATTTGTTGTCACATTCACACAAGGACCTTAATGAGGAAAGGGGGTGGAAGACGAAAGAAAAGTTCTATAGAATCCAGTTGAACAAATGACATTTGGACATCATTTATAAAAGTCACTTTATACACCATCTCCAGTTATGAAACGTATAATAGTCTTTGGTCCCAATCATTATCTTCAGTATACGATTTCTCTTTAACTTTAACAGCAGATGTATAGATTAAAGAAGAGATCGCCATATATATGCCTCAATGGCTTACTATTGCACTAATATGTCTATATCACGAACTCTATCTCAGTAGGTACAGAATCCACTGCAGAAAAATCTTTTTTTATTTTATTTTTATGTGCCTTTTTAATGGTGGATAAAAACTGCAATTGGTGAGCACAAACAAACGTTGGGGAAGTGGGCAGAACTCGTAATTTTGTTACATTCATGGTCTTTTTTTTCCTTCTTTTTTATTTCCCTTGTCTTCCTTTCTTTTTTAAAAGTATATATTTGATCTGTAAGGTGTGTGAGGATGTTACGAGCTGGTGCGGAAGCTATTGAAGTAAAATGTTATGGTTTAGGAAAAAACGTCAATCTATTTTGCCAGGAGAAACCGAGCGGGGTGGTTATTGAGCGATTTGCTTGGTTTGTCAGTGAGGTTCGTCTGAATTATTGGGATTATTGGAAAGAACAAAAGAACTGTAATTTGTTTCATCTTTTTGTTTCCTTGAAACTATTTTTAGAGCTATGGATTTGACCGGGTATTAAAACTGTAATTTAGTGCTCTTGAGTGTAGGTTTTTTTTAAAAATATGCAACTAAATTTTTTGGAGGCAGTAACTTTTCCATACCTAGTATTTTCTTAAGAATTATTTTTCCAATTTAATTCCATCTAAGTCTGGAATTTTCTCGTTTGAATTGATTTGGCTTTATTTTACATTGCACTTGGAGGCAACACGAAGGCTATGGTCTAAGTTCTTGTGACGTCATAGTCACATGATAAATACAACCACATGTTTCCAGCCAGGCAAATTCATAAATTCATGGGAGGTCATTGACACGTGATAAATGTAATCATATGTTTTCAACCAATCAGTTCATGAGCTTCGCTGTTTCCAACTTTTGCTTTTTACAGAAACATTCTTTTAAAAGCCTATATTTGACAACAATAATAACGCATGTATAGAAACAAATTGCAGTTGGTTTAACAGTATACATATAACATAAGAATTTATTTTAATTATAAAAAAAAGTTTTTTTTTGAACAATCAAGATATCGGATTGTGGCTGGCATGACATGAGTTCGAGCCCAGTATCACTAAAGACCCGCCATGTAGGGGAGCGATGCACATTAAATCTGTCGACAGCTCAAACGTCCTCCCATTGGTGTGGTAATTAGGAGAGGGGGGTACCAGCTCAAGTGTCGTACTCTTCACTTGACCATGGTTCAAAATTACGAGATTCGTCACCAAAACTCCTCGTGTAGCTGAAAATTGCGACGTTAATATTCACTCACTCACTCACTGGCACTAGGTTTGATCCGTGACACGGCAGCGCCAATCACAAGTTCGTGACCATGACCATTTAGATAACGCACAGCCTGGAATTTTGCTAAGAACTTCCATAAAATCTCTTTCTCACTTTAAAGTGAATTTTATTCAATTAATTAATTATAACCAGGTAGACTTTTTACCTAGTACAAATTTCTTCTGCAAAGGTGGCTGAATGATTTAACGTTCTGTATAAAAATTTTAATTCTAATTAAGTGTATAGAATTTCCATAGAACATTAAACAACATTTCAAACAAAAATTTTTAGCTCTTACGGTATATTTTTAAGAATAAGTGATAATTTGTTATGATAATCGATGTATATTCCTGGATCAGTTCTTAACGCACGAATAATACCTCATCATTTAAGTTATTTATAGGTAGGATATAATTTAACAATCTCAATTTTGGCAAAATGGTATGTCCATTGTATTTTTTTTTTTTTTGGTTTGATTGACTATAACCTTGGAGAATGTCATTTCAATATTAAAATACAACTAAGTAAGATTAAGAAGATTCCTATTGTACCTTTCCTGCCCCATACCGGACATCAGAAAGCGGGAGTGTATTTATTAACGCCGGACTATAAGGCTATATGAAGGCTATTGGCAAATGCCCAAAGGAACCGAACTCACCAGAAGAGGGTATAGAGCTTCAAACCGATCCCTCCGTAAAAAACCACCCCGCGTCCAGTCTTTGTTGAAAAAAAATCTGAGTTTACATTTTAAACAGTAGAAGACAGTAAAATAACAAAATAAAAATTAAATTTGTAACTGCACCGTATACATACGTTTGCGTGAACATAATAAAATCAAATATATTCAGTAGCGCACATAAAAAATTTTCAAGGGGGGAAGTCCACAGTCGAAAGTCCTCCAACTCGTACCATACCTCAAGACAACACCAATTGATTTTTCTGATTTTGTCGATTTTATTAACAAAAACAGTAAAAAAAATAACTTATTAAATTAATAGTTAGCATTAATTACTAAGATAAATTGTTAATTACAAGTACTTAATTAAATTTTACGTTAGATAAATATAAGATTATCATCAATTGGGGAAAAAACTCAAGGGCTTTGGGGGTGTCCGGACCCCAGGACAGCCCCTTGTGTGGGCCACTGAATATAATAATAATAAAAGAAAACATATAAGAGGTATAAGAGACGAAAGATATATATATGTATTCCAACTTTCTTACAAATACATAAAAAATAATAAAATTATCCAATACAAATGAACCATACAGACCAAAAGAAAGAAAAAAGACACTATAAACATTAATAATAATAGAAATAATAAAATGTTTTGTTCGAGTCATATTTTCAGTTGACGCCATCACTTCCTGTTTATATTTTTTTCCTCTTAATTAGTCCTTCAGTTTAAAGAAAAAGAAAAGATTCAGCCCCGGAAGCAGGATTATTTTTTTGAGATCTCCCCGATTTTTTAAGAAACATAAAGGAAAAAAGCAGCAGTATAAAATAAATAAATAAATAAAGAGACAGAAAAGAGGGATGGACCTCATACTTTTGAACATCGGTCAAGGGACGAAGACGACACCTGAACTGGCGATATATACTCTCCTAACTTTCACAACACGCCAACGTTCAGACTTCAGAATAATGCGCTGAGTAGAAGAGGGTGGTAGCTGTGTCAGATGTCGTCTGTGTCATTCCAACGTGGTTCAGAATTACAAAGTCTGTTGCTAACAAGTATCTTGCAGCTAGAGAGCAATGCTAATTCAAATCAACCAAACTATTTCCAAAAAATAATGTTTATGAGGGAGAATGAAATTAACTATTAAGCGAGGGCTATTTGCGATGAACCTCGCAATTTTGATCCTCGGTCGGTCAAGTAACGAGGACAATGGTCATCTGGTACAACCCTCTCCTACCTACCACACCCAAAGGGGGACATTGAGCCTCGATAGATTTAACGTGCATCGACCTCCTTTACAGGCTGGGTCTTCAATGGCACCAAGACACCCGTGACACTCCGGTCAGGAGTTCGTGACCATAGCCATTAGAATACCGTGGTCACAGTGTTTACAGGATTAAGGCACCCGATTTCAGTCGATCATATATTTTTGTTTGTTTTTCATTTTTATGAACATCCCTAGAAAATTATATAAAATTTTTAAAAAGTTTGGAGCTCTTAGCATTATTCCCCCTTGAGTTTATTCCCTTTATTTGCGATGCCAATATTAATTTTTGAAAAAATATACAGTAGAACCTGGTTTTGTGCGGTCCTTTTTAATGCGATTTTATTTTTGTGCAATTTGTTTTGTGTGATTTTTTCTGTGCCACCTTTTTTATGAGGTATATGAACTTCAATGGCTTTGGCACCACTGTCATGTTTTCTATCAATGCACCAGTGACGCGGAGAATGTTAGGGCCTTCCTGAAAAGTCAGGTTTTGCCTTTTCAATTTTATATATTGGGTAAATACGTACTTGGCATTAGTGAGGCCATTGGCCCCCTAGAATCTTAGCCACCACCCGCCTCACGAGGCTCGGGCTGCGAGGGTGTACGCTACGCCACTGCAATGTACATATATATACTTCAAGACGCTCTGTTCATTTGTTATAAACAGTCTCCCGACGAAGCCCGCTTAGTAGCATTCTCTCAACGCGGCAAAACCCTGCGCTTGATTGAAAAAGAAACTTTCAATATAACAGTGACATATCAATAATTCAATAGATTATGTAGACGGACAAGAAGGACTGGATTCTTTGAGAGCGGATGAAATATATGCAGGGATACAACTTTCAAACAAATTGGAAAA
Source organism: Trichonephila clavata (assembly GCA_019973975.1). Taxonomy (NCBI): domain Eukaryota; kingdom Metazoa; phylum Arthropoda; class Arachnida; order Araneae; family Nephilidae; genus Trichonephila; species Trichonephila clavata. The sequence goes on along the minus strand of BMAO01004009.1, from coordinate 43,918 downwards.
GCATTTTCTTAAAATAGAATATCCCTTTTGAAGGAGTATGAAATTTCAAAAAGAATTTTGATCGTGCATATCTGGTTATCGTGACATTTACAAGCCGCTGACAAACCGATCTTCGTCGCAAAATCTCTTACTTTATGGTGCCGAAACATAAATCAATTGAAATTGTATCTTCAAGTGACGAAAACTATTTGAAATTATTCATCACAGGGTGATAAGCGCTTTGGATTACGATGAGTAGCAATGAATTATGCACGTGCATTTTGAAAACTTCTCCGTGTGTATACAATGAGAAACTAAATGTTTTAAGAATGTTTTCACGCGAAATTATTTATTTTGTTATGGAAGTACTTTTTCATAAATTTCGTAAAACATTGGCGTATTTTCTAAGTGCGACTTTTTTATGCGGTCCCTCTCCACCGCATACAATTTTTTTCCTGTAGTATTTTGACGAAGTTGTTTGTTATATGTAAGAATATATGAAATTTTCGAAAAATTTTTGTGCTTTTTTTTATGCTATCCCTATCTACTGAACAAAAATAGGTTTTACTGTACGCGTATTTAGTGCTTCTCAAAATTTATTAATATTTCTGTGGCTTTATATATATACCCCAAACTTGATTAGCTTTAATTTCTTTCTATACCTCCCATAAATAGTTAAAAACAGAACTATAATCTTAAATTTTCATCGGAGATAATTTAAACCAGCTACCAGTCAAAACCCACAAAAGTTTACGATCTTTTAAAGCATGGCTCGAAAGTGTTCAACCATCGATATTGAACAAAAAGTTCCGATAACTAAAGACCGGACACATTTCATTATTCATAAAAGAATTTGGACTTAAGATCCTCACAAAACAGATCCGCAGAAACTTTCCACCCCCATCCCCCATTTTCATTATTTGTTCGTTCATAATCCAACTGAGCTTTTAATATCATACTTTTTTTACTCCCCAACCATCTTAAAAGACTCTGGTGGGGAAAAGTTATGATCGAAAAATGTGCTGCGTTGGTGCTGAAATTCGCTGACTCAACTCCCTGGGGTGCACTTAGAATCATAGGACAAGTATCAAAAAGGATATGAAATGATATCCTTTGTATTAAAAGAAAATCGAAGGGGAGGAAGTTGATGGAGTAAAATGATTCTATTTTTCCCCCTGCTGAACTTTGAGGAAGACGGATAAGAAGTTTCGGGAAACTTGGCTTCATGGAAAGTAAACTTTGATTGGAAGTTGAGCTTTTGATTTGAAGTTATGATCGAAAGGCAGTTTCTGTAATTATGTAGCTTAAAATTTATATCATAATAAGAAAGAAAGAAAAAGTGGCATTTGCAGAATAAGAAAAAGAAATGAGTTTCTATAGTGTGCGACAATTAATTTGTATAATTTTGTTGATAAATTTTTCAGCTTTACTTTTTTTAAAAATTCAGCACGAATAGTGTGCTTTTAATTTGAATTCCTTGTATTATAGTGATTTAATTAAAATTCCATAATAACAGCACAGTGAGCTGTTGACAAGAGTCATACTGATTGATCAGTGGGCTAAATTCATGTGATGTCATAGTCATATGATAACAGTAACCAATCAGCTCGTAAATTCATGTGACGTCAGTGTCATAGGATAAATGCAATCACGTGTTTCTAGCCATTCAGTTTATGCTCTTCGTGGTTGCCAGCTTTTGCTTTTTGCGGAAATTCTCGTTTAAAAAGCACATATTTGTCAACAATAATAACGCACATAAATAGACAAAATGCGCAGTCAATTTAAAATTATACCATAGTATATATATATCTTTTAATTTTGAAAAACTTTAATAATATTTCTAATATTTGAATATTATTAAAATTATCAAAAATGAAATTTTAACCAAATTTTACAAGACGATCAGCAAGTACAAATCTAATATCAGTTTGTTTTAAATTAAATTTAGAACACATGATTGTATTAATCTAGTGGCCGTCATGAATTTAGCTCATTGGTTTATTCACGTCTTTTTAAAGTCTTGAATCTCCTTTATGTATGAAAACTATCGTCGCCTCGTGTTAAAGAACAACTTGAAAGAAAATTCTCGGAAGAATTTTTCCCCATTATCAAATTTACATTTCGACAATGATAGTCGCAAGGATTGCAGCAAATATAAGATTCAAAATCTTTCCATTAGCAAACAACTTCTGGAAGAAACCATTGCTTCAGGTATTGTTCCTATGTCACAAATTCAGTTTTAAAAATTAAGTGTGGAATCAATGGCGTAATGAAAAATATTAGGGCTCCCCTGCAGAGTCAGATTAGGGTCTTAAGCCGTACTTGGCGTCTGTCAGGATTCGGGCTCCCTAGAATCTTATCGCCCCCACAATGCATAAATTTTGGGCGTGTACATTACCCCACTATGTGGAAGGTATATCTCTCATAAAAAGTAGCATATTTTAACACCCCACTTATATATATTATTTTTCAGCATGAATATGCTAAAACAGTAAAGAATTTCCTTAATATTGGCCTAATTTGAATGAACTTTAAATTGTTGGCGACGGACCACTCTTCACACCACGCCAATGTGAAAACTTTGAGCCAACCCAGATTTAATGTGTATCAGCCCCCTAAACGTCAGTATTTGAAAAAGGACGAGATTCATTTCACAATGCTCCAGTTATTAATCCATTACTCTATCACTAAGGTTATCAATGGCATAAACTGAGCGGGGGAGGGGGAGATTCAATCCCTATAGACCAACAGTTTTTAATTATTACCATATAGATTACCTCTCGTTGTTTACATCTACCTGTTTTTAAGACTGTTACCTCCCCCCAAAAAAGAATCTGCAGGATACCTTAGCCCAGGGGTGGTCAACCTGTGGCAAGGTGGAGTTGTAACAGCAGCACGTGAAGACTTACTGAAAATTTTTAAAGTTTTGAAAAGATAACAACTAACCATTTTTTACAATTTTATTGAAGTGGGGTAGTCTCAGACAAAAACCTCAAAATTTGGATTGAAATATGTGTGTTTTCCGCTAAGAATATAATAAAATAAATATCACTGAAAACTAGCTGAAGTGCTCTTACAATAACTTATTTTTGTAGGCATCTGTAAGAGTAAATTTTAATGTAGATAACTTGGTAAAAAAAAGGAGTAATTCAAAAGCCGCATTAAGTAAATACTGAGCATTTAATAATTATTTTACATAAATGGTTCAAGTTACTCACTTTTGTTTTATGTCTAACCTACTTGAATGAACTTGTAAAAAGTTTATTAAAATAAAAATCCAAGTTCGTACTTCGTCTTATTTAATACATTATTTTTAAATTTCGACTACATAGAATTGCCTTAAAAAATGTGCTATTTGCGTAAAAATCCCATTATAAGCTTATAAGTAACACTTTTCCACATTTGTTTGTTGGAAAAGTTGAAAGTGGACGTTTAATTATGTTTTATCAAATAGTGGCACTCTTCATAGAAAGGTTGGCCATCCCTTCCCTAGCCCCATCAAGCTTTCAGAATTCAAAAATATTTTGAAATATTAACTATTCCGACATATTTTCAACGAATATTTCAATATATTCTAATAATCATGTGTTACATATAAATATATTGTTTAAAGTGATATTTTAACATAAATTTTAGAAAGTAAATCTTAAAAAAAGACATATTTTCATCACATCGCTACATATCACCTTAACACTGAATATACAGGTATGAAGCAAATATAACCATGACAAACATTGCTTCTGAAACTCAAAAATATTCGATCAACTTATTTAAGTTATTTTGCCTAAAGCATTTCTCCTTAACTTTGAAATATTAAATATACTTTTTTTGCACTAATTTGCATGTAAATCTTAAAATATTTTCTTTAGTTTAAATTTTTGAGAGATTTAAAAATTTAAATAAAGGAAAAACTTGACTGGAAAATATTTTGAAGGGATTTTTAAAAACGTTCTCGATGTTTAGTAGAGCGATTGCTTTGGTAAACAGGCGAAAGAATCTTAAAAGTCACAAAAATATTTGTTAGCAAAATAAGCCTAGTGTGTGCGAAACATATTTAAAAATAATAATACATCTCACATAAATCATCCCTATCTCTGTCAAACTACGCAGATAAATATTTGATAAATCTTTAAATTATTTTTACGGTTTGTTAACATGTAAGTTCCCAAGAAATAGTCATCCTCTGTTAAAATAATTTTCTAATTAATATTAAAATCTCAGTTAAGTGAGCTATAATAGTTCTTATATACATGCACGAAATAAGCTGTATAAGTAAAGATGCATAAAATCTGTTACATTTCGAAGCACTTAAGATAATTTGTTACAGAAATCTGAATTTCCTTTTTCCGTTTAAAAGATTTTCTGATATTACTCACAAATGAGCTTTGTTAGAAAGTAAGTTAATTCCATTTGAAATACTGAAAACATTTGTCAAAATCATAGTTACACTTTTGAGGATTTCCGGTATGTCTGTTGAACGTATTTTTAAATTTTCAAAAACAATTCCACAAGGAGAGTACTAAAAAACAAGTTTAGCATATTTTTTACATTTTTTAAAAGAAGAGGTGACTGACTACAGAAAAGCGTATAAATGGATATATTTTCGTTTTTTGATATTTAGTGTCAGTTGAATTAGAATATATATATATATATATATACTAGCTGGAATAAACGTTCTTTGCTCGAGTGAATTGAAAAATTAAACAATACAGATTGAAAGATAAAGAAGTTCTTAATGAGTTAATTTTACATGAATTGCAAATTAAACAACAACAAAAAAATGCTTTTTGCATATCTCAGCTGTTAAAAAAACCCCTATTTTGTTAAATTTAAAGTTTTAAGGTTTAATAGCTAATAAAAAGGTTTTTTTTTATTTTTTTCACCCCGTAACTCTCTCGTGGGTTGATTTTTGAAAACACTTTCCTAAGCTAATCTCTGCTCAGCAAAAGTAACACATTGTTACAAATTTTGTGTAATGAACACTTAAAATAGGGTAACTAATTTATATCTGGATGAGTAATACGTTAATATTACTTTCTGTTGTATTTATTTTATGTTAAAATTTTATTTTCGCAAGCAACGGCGTTCCTTACATTATAATGGCGATTCAATGGAAACAGCGAAATGTTGGTGATAGAGCCAAGTTGGCATCATTTTTGACGACCACGTTAGCAACTTGGCGATTCATTGAACAGTGTAGAAGTTTATTTGCTGTAGCGCCACCTGGAGGGGAGTTGCAACAAAGAGGACAGTACACAAAAACTTTCTCCACAAAAAAAATACATATACATGTAAATTTTCATAGTGATCGGTTGAACGGTGTTGGCGTGAAGGGTTTCATATATACAAACATCCATTTTTATATATATCGATATAGTTGTCTTAAGAAAAATTATTCCAGAAAAAAAAAATACGTAAATGCAATATTTTGGCAAAAAAAGAAGTAAGAATGACATGTATTCGAAATATTCTCCTTTTATAAAAAAAGGCTTCAATATTAATAATATTTTGCCTATATATGACTAGGACTTCTACGCCAGGGTTGAACTTTTTGAAATATATAATTTAGAAGTGGATTTATTCATGTTTTATCAAATCATAGTGGAGCAATTCTAATAAAAAACACATCCATTGTTATTTTAATTGATAGTAACTCTCAAAATAATGGAACAAAGTTATAAAGTGATTTCTTCATAATTGTGATATTAAACAATATAGACTTAATTCCTTTGTAAAGAATTGAAAGAAGTTAAAAGGCTAAGTTTATTAAATTACTGATTATGAAATTTAACACGAGTCAATGCAATTTCTGGGATAGTATATGTGCACATGCGTATGTTTGAGCACTATTTTTTTTGCAAGATTAACACTTTAAAAAATTAATAAAATTTCTCACGAATCTTTCAGAAAATTCCTTAGTAGAAATATACAAGAAAAAATATCTTCTTTTTTATTATTATTATTAATTTTTTTAGATAAAAACCAAAATTAAGTACAATTTAAATGTCAATTGACTAAACGAAAGCTACTGACGAATGATTAATTAAGGGGCATATTTTAATTAAATGTGTTATTTTAAAAAAATATGCAAACTAATACCAAAAATAAGAAATACAAAATGAAATACATTGCTTCAACTTTGCTGTTTTTGAACCTTTTCTTAGCTGTCAATGAAAAATGTTCAATAGCAAACTGGTGAAAAATTTCCGTATATGTAATATATGGCACATTAAAGAAATATCTATCACACATTTATGTACGTTAATTTCAATAACAGAAATCAGCCCATAGATATGATGAAATATAACTGGATTTGGGGTTATCTATCCTTATATTAGCGATACGTAGCATTAATACGTGCAACTATATTATTTTTAATCAATTTGTGCGAAGAAGAAAAAAAGGAAGAATTATTGAGTATGGATTCCCCTTTAGCAATTTTAATTTTGCTTTGGCTTAAACATTTTGTTATATATCAGCCTTTCTCTTTTAAATAACACTTGTTTATTTCAATTCATTAAATATTTAGACGGTTATCCTTTTCACGGCTAAGATAAAAAATTTCCCCCTAATTAAAATTGGGGATTTTTGTATTAAATCATAACCTTATTTTCATTTTTATACAGAATATCAGAAAAGAATGTATACCGAATGCATACGCAAAGGGGAAGGTTTTTTGGGAGGGGGGAAAGAAGAACTTTTGTGTGTGAAATATATATATATCAATTGGCGCCATATAATAAGGTATTCACGAGCTCTATTCTTATTACTTATTTCAGTTTATTGTATCGTGTAAATAATATACTGCTGTGTTTTCCCACATGGTTTATGGTATTCAATAAGTACAATTTAGTGCAGTAATAAAGTATATTTTTAAGCAAATGAATACAAATGCAAGATAAAGCTACACATGGATCCCAAATGAATTAACACATTGATCCAAAAAAACTACACATTACAATTCCCATTTCTTGGGATTTTTATTTACTTTAAATCTAAGCAAACTGAAACAGTTACATACAAAAATCGCTTAGAAACTCTAGGTTAAAACCAAAATCAGTCTTTAGATGACCTTACACTAAATTCCCTATACCCATGAATGAACAGATGAATAATTTATCAAAAAATAACAAAACAATAAACAGACATTCCATCGAGGTGTTAAAAACTCAAACATATAATCAAAATGAAACAGAAAGGCTACTCCTAACATTATTAACTTGTTTTTTCTATCTCTATACTCACACACGCGGAATAACTCTTACACATCTCTATACATCTCAAGGAAGCATGGATAGGAAACCACGATGTTTTTTCAAATAGCTCCTAGCTGTGCTGTGTTGGACTTTTTTTTTATGCGCATCGACCTTCAAAGGGCGCCGACTTACCTTCGATCCAGGGACATTTGTAGTAAGATCTGAAAAAGGGGTTATAAATTGTACTGGGAGAAAGGTGATATGTCACAATTATGTGATCAAATTGCAATTAAGAGCAGCAATTAGGAGCAAATGTAAACGAAACACGCTAAATAAACCGGTCCATCAGATATTCGATATTTTTAGATTTGTGCTACAGAAAAACATTACGATTGTAATGTAGCAACGGAATGTAATCGGAACACGTATAGGAGTTTGTCTTGAGGTTAAGGTTATAAAAATGTGTTTAAAGAGTTTCATTTTGAAATGTTTAATTTTTGTGCTAGAAAAGTAAAGATTGGTAAAAGGTAAACAGGTAATTCAAATTTTACATATATAAGTACTCGTTCATAATATAGTGAGCTACTATAATAACTTAAGCTCTCTTCTAAACAATAAAAACAACTTCTTATTTCTTTTCTTTCGCAACCTTGTTTCAGAAATCCCGCAATAATCAAATTAAGTGAATGCTGTTAGCTTGTTTTGAATTTGTATTCAACCAGAAGCAACTAGAGACCCATCCCACAACTTTAAACCGATGTAAAATGAAGAAAACGACATACTTCAGCATTTACATCACACTTCCAAATTCCACATCGTACCATCGACCTCAGAATCAAAGTGGTCATTAGCTCATTTCTGACATTGTTCCAGTCAAATGGTAAACTTTCCACATAACATGGCTGAGATACATATAAAATTTTTGAGGCTCTCCTTACTTTAAAGTTTAATATGGAAATAACATGTGTCTGACAGAAAAGTCCCGATCAAAGCCTGAACAATCACCTATAAGGAGGGGAAAACCCAAAATGTCTACATATCATTTGGGACAAAAAAGTCTTCATTAGAGTCTAAACATTCACCTGTAAGGAGAAGACTCATAATGTCTACATATTATTTGGTTTCAGAAATGTCTGCATCAAAGCCTGAACATTCTCCTGTCAAGAGAAGAAGGTCCAAAAATTCTATAAACCATTTGAGGCCAGAAAAATCTCCAACAAAGCGTGAACATTCGCCTGTCAGGAGAGGAAGATCTAGAATGTGTACAGATAATTTGAGGCCTGAAACATTCTCAGTAGTCACCTGTCAGAACCCATGATGTCTATAAATCATTTGAGAGCAGAAAAGTTTTCATCAAAGCTTGAGCAGCCGCCAGTCTAGATCCTTACCACTTGACTACGATTCAAGTGGTAAGGATTTGGTTGACTATTACTGGCATTGCTTCTAAACGTTACACTAATATAAAAACAATAATTCCCACCACTCATTAACTCTATTACATCACTCATTAAGTGATGTCTCAAAAACTGAGATGTAACTCATTTAACATGTGTGTATCACGATGGTAAGGATTTGATTGACTATTACTAGTATTACTTCTAAGTGTTGCAGTAATATAAAAACAGGAATTCACATCAATTATTGGCATCAACACTCATTGATTCAATTACATCACTATTGAGAGATGTCTCAAAATTGAAGTATAACTCATTTAACATGCATCACGACGAACATTCTGTGGCATCAGGACACTAAATCGCAGCTGCAGTTAAGCAGTACCATGATTTAACTTCTCATATCCCTTTCATATTTTTATGCAGTTAAAATTTTACAGCCTGCCGCACTATTACCACACTCCAGAAAAATATATAAACCTACAATAACCTTCAAAATTCTCTCTTTTTCCTATCTTTGACATATTCCTTACGCATGTGGAATATTCTTCCCACTTTTAGATTTAATTTTATTTCATCTCTTTAAAATTGAAAAAATATGTACTCCCTATCCTGGTCTGTCAATCAATTCCTTGTCGTGCCTTCCAGCAATGTACGTTTTATATATAAGGCAGGATTTTTCTCCAGAGTCATACATTTATGTGTTAGTTTTTTATTTTTCCCCCAAGGAAGAAAGTGAGCGTTTATAAAAATATCAGCACCAAGCTATCAAAACTTTCACTTTAACATGACGTGATGTTTGTTTTGATGAAAATGGTACAAGAATTAGAATAATTTATTATTTCCTATTTTTTTTATATTCAAATGCTTGATAAACATCTTTTTATGCAAAATTTCCTTATGGCCAATGAATACTAATCAGGCTACCATGTAATGGAAATGTGTATGTTTAGATCAAGCTTCTAAATTATATAGTAAAATAATAATACCTTAATCAGAGTCATCGTGGCTGAAAAGCAGCGAAAAGTATTACTATTATCATTATTGCTATTCATGTCAGATATTAATTAGGTATATCAATTGGCAGAAGGTATGAATGGCAAATACAGTAAATTAATGTAATTTGGAACTGTTTGTATATTTTAATTTTGACTTGCAATGAACTCAAAGTAAATAGTTAAGCGATATAAAAACATTTATTCGTAAAATTATAAATTACCGTATAATCCGGTGTGTAACGTTTTTAACACAAAAAATAAAATTGAAATTTACTGGTGTGCGTCATACGCTAAATATAAAAATAAGTGCTTTAAAAAAAGAAAAAAACTAGCACAAAAAATCAGACTTCTGCATATATCAAAAGCACTGTTTATTTAAAAGAAATGGCATACCTTATGAGCATAAAGGGTTGTAGTTCTGGAAGTATACTATTTTTTAAAAAGCTTGGGATAACACCGGGAATAAATGACTTCAAAACAAAGCATTGCACCAGTGATAGATAAAACGACATGGAGGCACCTAGGCAGTCGAATTCTCGGGGACATGTAGCCTGTTTTTGGAGCACTAACAGAAAACAGAAACACTTGTGGGCTCCTAAAAAGCACGGGGCCCATAGGCTATTGCCTACTCCACCTAATGAGTAATCCGGCACTGCATTACACATGTACATTTTCTGTATCTTCGTTAAAAAGGGGTGCTTATACATGGCGAATATATCTAAAAATTAAAATACGTAGCTTGAATGTATAAGTGCGCGTTATACCCTGAATTTCAAGGTATACATTTTTTCAGTATAGGACAGGGGTGGCCAAACCCCGGCACTCGTGCCACAGTGCGGCACCCCAGAGTTGTAACAGTGGCACGAGAAGACATGTTGAAAAACTAAAACATTTGAAATAATAATAATAAATAACATTTTTTTAACAAACTTATTGAAATGCGGTTGTCTCAGACAAAAAAAACCCTCAAAATTTATTCTAAATATACACTTGATTAATTGAATTACAATTCAAAATTTCTTTTAGAGAATACTCTTCATTGTTGTGCTCTGGCTTTCGAATGGAAGTGCAGTCGTAAGGTGTTAGAATTTGAGGAAGCGTGCTTTAAAATATCTGGAAGAAAACAATAAACTGCCCAGTGAATGCTTACTGCTCAAGAATTAAGATTGTCTATGGGATTTTATTTTTCTTGCCCGATAGTATGGGACATTTAACTAATTTAAGATTATACAGGGAAAAGATTATATTTTTCCAAACCATATTGATCATATATCTTCTTTTGTAAGCAAATTTTTGTTCGTTTTTTTTTTGTCTCAATTTCGGAGACAAAAAGATGTGTGCGAACACATTTCACATTATTACAACATCTACCAAAATTTGTAATGTTCCAATCTGTGACAAATTTAAAAGTTTAATACCCATTTTGCAGGATTCATTCAGTTCTAGGTTTGATGATTTTCAAGATGACAAAAAAAATTATCTTATCATAAATCCTTTTTCAATTTCTCTGCAAGACGTTAATTATTACTCACCTGAAATCCAAATTGGAATTATTAACATACAGCACCATAGTACACCGAAATAAAAACATAAGATACTTAACTACAAGTGAACCGATTAATACTGAACTTTTGAAATTTGTACCAATACGCAATTTTCCAGTTTACACAATTTGGTTACTAGATATTGTTATAAGTTTGGATCAGGATATTAGTGAACAAATGTTTTCTACTAAGAACATAATAAAATCAAGCTATTGCTCAAAATTAATTGATGTGTTCTTAACACAACCTAGTTTTGATAACATCTTCAGGAACTCTAATCCTAATAGATAACTTGGTAAAAAAAAACCATGAATTCAAAAGCCACATGAAGTAAGTACTCACTGTTTAATAATTGTTTAGAATTAAGTGTTTCAAATTACTCGTTTTTCCTTTATACCTAACCTAACTGATTGTTGAATCTGTAAAATTGGTTGATTGATTGATTTTAAATGGCCTGGTAAAAATTAATTTATAATAAAACCTAAAAACATTTGTACTTTTAACTAATTTTTAAATTTCACTACTTAGATTTGCATTAAAAAATGTGCAATTTGAGAAAAATCCCATAATAAGCCTATAAACAAATAACATTTTTTCAATTATCCATATTTTTGTGTTTGTTGGAAGTGGCACGCATAGTTTTTTATTATCAATATAATGGCACTCTCTTCCCAAAAAGGTATGCCATCCCCGATATAGTAGTATATTTTTCCAATGTTTTCCCCCTGTAGTCTACGATATAAATTTGCGCGAAGTTTGTCCGACATAAACAAACTATTACAATTCTTAATGCCATCGTATTGAGAAACTATGTTTTATAAACTGATAATAACAAGAAATTCATGTTTAGAGATTTAAATAAGAATTTTTTTAATCAATTAAATCTTAGTTGGAGGGAAAAATAATTTGTAAATTCTTTAACTGTGAATGAATTAGCAAACCGGAAAGAAGAAAACAAATCACTAATTATCCGAATTCGGGTTGCATTTTTGTAATAGCATTCTCATAAATATCAAATAAACATACGTTTTATTCCGGCGCATTATGCAAACCAATATTTTTCAAACTGCATTTTTTAAATTTTTAGATGTACTCGCCGTATAACGAGCACCTTTTTTTTTTACGAAGAAACCTAAATTGTACATATGCGATGCTCACGTTTTGACAAAAACGGTTCACATAAAAACTACAGGTCACGAAATATCTCACTTCACCGTAGATAAGCGAACAGTACAACATTAAAATCCATGGTTATTTTAAAAGAAAGGTGATGCCGAAATCTAATTTCCAGAAAAATGTTTTCATTCCTGAGCACGGAAAGCATGGATGGACGAAAAATAGAGCTGTAAAATTGCAGATAACAAATGTTTGGCGAAAGCGTTCAGGTGTCTTACAGAATTCAGAAAGTTTTTTAGTTTAGGGCATGTTCAGATAAAATCTATAAGATAATACGAAGAATTTCTGACAGGCATGTGGCAGCTATTCAAAGAGTATGAACACAATTAGTTTAGCCTTTAGTTAGTGTACCAATATGCCATTCAAAGCAAATTTAAAACGATTGTGGGTTATCTAAGTGTTAGAAGGTGAAAATACACGTACATGAGGACAATTACATATGTAAAAGTCTAATTTTTATATACTCACATCTTTTCTTTATTTTAAAAGCTATCATTTTTATGCCAGCGTATGATGCGCAACCCTAAATTTAAATCTTATTTTTTTGTGTTTAAACTGCTCGTTATACTCCGAAATGTACGGTATAAAACATACCAAACATTAAAAGTAACTCATATTTCAACACTTCTAAATTTTTCTGTTGCAAATAAATTTAGTGATTCTGCTATATAAAAAGAATTATGCCAGCCATTACGTATATTTGGCATTGCGTCTAACCATTCTCCAGAAGCCAAACTATGACCTCCCAATCGCCAATAACAGGTGACCTCCTCACTGATATTTTGTTCTCCCTCTTTTTATTTGACTTCTACCCTCGGAAGAAAGGTCCCTCCCCGCGAAATAAATAGCACTTTTGTCAAGCGGAAGAAAAAAAGCCTAGTCCAAAAGGCAGACCCTATTGTAGAATGAGGAACTTTTGCGAAAATTCTCACACCTGGGCTTGTGGCTGCGTGTTTGTTTTTATACTTTTTATGCCTCCCTCCAAAGACCCCTCTCTTCCTCGTTTTGGGAGGGGTGGTTTCGCGGGTATTATACGAGACAAATTGTTGTGACAGTTCACCACGTGGGGTCCCTAGTTATGCCAGTATTACAATGGTGAGTGGGATTTTTTTCGCCTTGTTTGCCTTTTGAATGGTAGAGATGGAACTGTGAAACGTATGCTGAAGATACGCAAGATGATTTTGAATTGCGCCGGTGTGTTTTGAAACTGAATATAATCTTATGACTTTCGATGAGCATTCGGGTTTCGGTTGCTCTTTCAGCATTAGTCATCAAGCATACACTATAAATTCCAAGCGCAATAAAAGCAACATAAAGCAAACATCATTGTGTTTGATGTCTTACTCAAACTGACCTTTGAATTTTTTCTTCTTTGGTATGCAATAGAAATGGGTATCAGTTCATTATATGAAGCAAGGCATGTTCAAACATGAAACTATAGATTTAATTTGATTTGGCTTTCTTATTAACTTCGTAATTTAGGACTACATCAGGGCTATTGGCGACGGACTTCGCAGATTTGATTTTGACTCTAATTTATGTCGCACTGGGAAGCAACACAAGATCTGTTGGAAGCAAATATCTTAATTTTGAACCAAGTTCAAGTGACGAGGACACCTGGGTTGACACTCCCCCCCCCTTTTTGATAACATTCATACCACGCCAACGGTAAGTATAGCCACAACGGATTTAACAGGCATCAGCTCTCCTAGATGGTAGGGACATCTTAAGACTTCTTGAGGCCCTGGGCCTCTACTCAGAATTAGGCCCCACCTTTAGCCGTTAAAAGTAAGCAGCATATAGCATACGTTATCAAATACTCGTACAAGCAATAACCCGAAACAAATAAATGTTCATGATTTACAATCTCACATACCGGCTCGACCGACTGCCACCTTTTGACTGAAAGAGTAATAGTGGTGTATGGTGGTAGCCTAAGCCCAAGGACGTCTTAAGACTGTTTGAGACCCTGGGCCCCTATGGAAAAGTGGGCCCTACCTGAAATCTTTAAAAGTAGACGGTATATATAGCATGTATTGTCAAATATTACGTTTCAAACAAATTGAAACAAATATATGTGCACGACCCACAATCTCAAAAATCTAGGCACCGATGATTTGACTCATGGCTGCATTTACACCTAATGAGTTGAATGATTGCTTATGGTATTAGGCCTAGGTCTAGACATGGACAACGGTCAAATACTATTACGTAATATAGTCTTTTACTTTTACCACTTGACAAGCAGTTTGAATTGCCTGTTATACTTAATAATATTTAACACCCTTAATTTTTGACCAAAATCAAATTATCCGGATCATGATCTTATTAACACAAAATCAAGAACAAAACGGGGCCCCCACCGAGGCCCTGGGCCCTTGCCCAGTTGGCCCATGCTTTAAGGCGTCCCTGCCTAGACCTGTACATGGATGACAGCTATTACATGCAGCCAATTGACATATCGTCGAAATTCACAGTTTTTCGGAGAACACAACCGGGAATAACATTTGACCTTTGAAATTATTCGAATTATAATCTTCTTAAGGCTGAGTTGAGAAGGAGGCAAGACCCCCCCCCCATGGGAGCCGAGGCCCTGGGCCCATGCCTTTAGACATCCCTGCTAAACGGTGGATATTTAGAGGTACTAGGTTTCGATACAGTGACTCGACAGCGCCGGCCATGAGTTCCTGACCATGACCCCTCTGCTGTCATGGCCTGACGGACCTCATATTTTTGAGCTTCAGTCAAGTGACAAGGACGACACTTGAATTATATGTTAAGAAAACTATAAAAATATTGAGAATTTCGAGTTCTGCAGGAAAAGTGGAAGCAAAATGGTGTAAAATGAAGTCAAAGGATTGTGTAATAAAATTTCTTTCCTAAGATCCAATTTTTCAAATCCTACTATTAGCTCACACTCTCTCTATATTTATCTTGTTCAAATTTTCAATCGTTAATAAAATGCATTTTAAAGCACTCAATTGAGCTGATATTTTATATACACTCTTATTTTGGATGACAATACAGTAATTTAATTATAATTAATAAAAATTAATTGATTAAAGCTAATTGCTACAATACAGCCACGTTGGCAACTTAGTGACCATTTTGGCGACTTGTGTCAAAACTTGAAAAGGTTTTTTTCACACATTTTAAAGCGCTCATTTGAGCTGAAATTTTCTATACACTATTGTTTTGGGTAACAATACGATAATTTTATTATAATTAATCAAAATTAAATGACTGAAAATAATTATTTAAAGAATTACAGATACAGAACGTTGGCTTCATTTTTAGCGACTTCGGTCAAAACTTTAAAATACTTTTTTCCCTCACGTTTTAAATCATTAAGTTAAAATGAAATTTTATATGCGATTGTTTCGGATAACAATACGATACCTTAAAGATAATTAATAAAAATTAATTGCCACTTAATGTTGTGATTCTGTCATATGTATAAACATATTTATCTTAATTGTAACTATTTAATAAAAAGTAACTAAAATAAATTTTTTTATGCTGATCTAAGTAGGAATTGACTTTAAAAAAAAATTTATATTACTTGTTTTAAAGATATTGATTGCAAAATAATCTTTTTAAGCAAATTTTAGTTTTAAAAAAA
This sequence comes from Trichonephila clavata, assembly GCA_019973975.1. Lineage (NCBI taxonomy): Eukaryota > Metazoa > Arthropoda > Arachnida > Araneae > Nephilidae > Trichonephila > Trichonephila clavata. The sequence continues at coordinate 28,009 of BMAO01004009.1, read as the reverse complement.
CTACTGAACTTAACTGATGATGAACTTTAACGCTAAATTTATAATTTACTTAACTCAGATGTATTAAATTTGCTTCTCAATAAGTAAAAAATTAAATTAAATTATCAACAATTATAAATAGCCATATATGAAAATAATTATAATATTGATTATTTTCGTATCATAAAGGAAATATAAATTTTTAACTACATCTTTAATTGTTATAAGTAAAAAAAATATGTATTTAGAAATAATGTATGAAGCGCGCATTTTTTCCGTCATAATTTTTTTTTTAAATCAATGCTTTTTTACTGTCAAAATTCGGAATTCATCCCGTTTAAACGTAATTGTAATTCCTCTATTTTACTTAAAGTCTTAAAAATTATTTTAAAAAAGGCTTAAACGAAAATTAGAGAATTATTAAAATGCATTAAAATATACCATATAAAGTGGAATTTATTTCAAATAGTATTCCTTAAAGTAATTCTTGATGTGTAATTAAAGTTGCTGAAACAAAACCTGGTGATGAAAGAAAAAGAATAAAAGAACCTGGAAAATATTTTTGTATTAACCAATCCAAGCCTCAACGCAAACGAGATTCAATGTTACTCATTACCTTTTGTGGAACTTCCATTACTAAGCGTGGCAACATTAGGGCCATTTTGGCTGCGTAAAATTGGCCTCAAACCATTGGCGATCAACTTGGCGAGTTTCCATTGCGTTTGACATATGCACGTTTTATTCATACCTATAGATGTTCTCATTCTTATCAATGGGACAATCTTGACAGAGTGGTCGAAAAGTGTAGGAAGGTGGTGCAAGAGGAAAGTTAGGCTTTTTATTTTATTGATTTTGGAGGGGTCGAGTAGCCATGGTGACTTGGGTCTTGTATTTAGCTTGAGGTGGTTTCTATGGTAACAGAAACGACAGGTGAGGGACTCACCGTTTCGTTTTCAGCACTCCGGGTCCTAATAATTACTCTATTCCAAAACCACTGATAAGAAGTAATTCGTATTCATAAATCAGCACAGTCTCCCAAAGCAGCAAAATTACAAACTCTGAAGTATGAATCCCCAAACAGAAATGAACGAATATCTCTTGGAATTTCTCTATTTTTAATTAACTAAATAACTTATTAAATAAAAATCCCCACTATTTAAAAATAAACTGAAAATCTAACTCTTGACAACTAATCCATTTTAAAACTCTACATAAATAGATTATTTGTATCTTAATTTGACGTAAACATTAACTGCAATGAGCTAAAAACAGAAGAGCACACGTTTGTTTACATGAAAGGTTTACTGAGTTTTGCACTATATACATATATATACCGTATTTATTCGAATACAAGTCACCATCGATTCTAAGCCGCATCCCAAATAATCAACACTTGTTTGTGAAAAAATAAAAAAATAGTGTAAAAGGATTTCATTATATTTGATATTTATGAAGATTTAAAATTTTTTTAATGAGAACCAATAAGTGGATAATTAACTTATTTGACCAGTTTTAAATCCATTCATGAACCTGCAATTGCTCTAACCGTCAATATCGTGTTCAATTTCCCCCATCCAACGAATTGTTCACCCTTCAATTCTAAGCCGCACCCGATTTTCTGTGGCATTAACATTGGAAAAAAGTGCGGCTTGGATTCGATATATATATACACATACCACCCTTTAGCGGACCTCTATTTTGTGAATTTTTTCCCGGAACTAAGAACAGAAGAAAATTGAAAGATAAATATCTATTTAACGAATTTTCCTCATATATATATAGTGAACAATTTCGGGATTTTGTTAAATAGAGATCTTATACTGTATATACACCTGCGTAAAACATATAACTCACTATCAACTTTCCTGAAAGAAGCCATACATTCAACTCTACTCAGATGTTATATTCTCAGATTTAAAAAAAGATTCTAAATTTAAATCGAATAAAAAAGTAACACACTGTCTTGAACAAGAAAAATGACATTTTCTGATCATTATATAACAAGTTTATATAGAAACCTAAATATTGTTCTTCATTAGTTGTATATCTAGTTTTCTTACGAGATTTAAGCTAGAACAGGACTCACCACGATATCATACTCGCCAAGATATAATATTTCCTTTTCTCCTCCTCCTCTGTCTCTCCTCTCTATATTTACAATATCCCCTCCCTCTCTTTCCCTCTTTCTCTATATGTATTAACACAAACTGTTAAATATTCTGTAGTTTAAGAACATGTAAATTAATTGTTTGTTAGCATATTTTAAAAAGGATGCATTTCCTTTCTCGTGAATTAATACTGATTAGAGAGAAATTCGAATCTTATCTACTTTTACAATTTACAATATATTGGCAACGAAATTCAAATTGTTTAATCACATTATTGAACATTTTTATTGGCAATTTCTGCTCAATTCAAAGATCCACTAAGCGCAGCCTCGTAATTTTGATTTATGGTAACATGGCGAGGTCGAAACTTGAGTTGGCATGCCACTCTCCTCATCCATGGCACGTCAAAAATCAACTTAAACTACAATGAAAAAAATGTTAAGAGTAATTGTTCTATACAGGAGTTCTATTAACTTATATCAGTTCTATACAAGAGCAAAACGACTATTGACGGCCAACTTCATTGTTTTAAATTGCAGTCGAATCACAAAAATGGCACATGAGTTTTTCTTCAACTCCGTATCACGTTAGGTCTTCAAGGCTTCGTTCCATTTCACTTATAGCTATTTCGATTTTTTCACCCAATGTTTTTTAATGAAATTTCTAGACTCCAAGTCGTGGTTTAACTGGAACGTAACCAACTCAACTCCCAATTACGATAACTCGGTTACCGTTAACAAAAAACAGGAGAAATAATATTCGAGTGTGAATAATTATAAGAAAATCGTATATATAATTTTCTTTTATCAAATGTACGCTTTTTTTACTCTTTATGTTTTGAATAATCTACCCTTCTACTCCGTTGTATCATCTACAATCCTACTCTTTTATACCATCTTCACACACAATCTACAATCCTACTTCTTTATACCATCTTCACACACAATTTACAATCCTACTCCTTTATACCATCTTCACACACAATCTATAATTCTACTCCCTTGTACCATCTTCACACACAATCTACAATCCTACTCCTGTATACCATCTTCACACAATCTACAATCCGACTCCTTTTTATACCATCTTCACTCACACGATCCACAATCCTACTTCTTTATATCACACAAAAAACGCACAATCTACAATCCTACTCATTTACATCATCCATCCCTCTAGTTATTAGAAAGGAAAGAAAAAAATCTAGTTCTAAAATAGTCTATTTTCTATAATTTTGAAAAAATTTCCCCACTTTCCTCACTAGTCACCTACACCATGACCTACAATTGACCTTTGTCATTTACAATAGTTAAATTTTCGTTATCGTTCAATGGACAACTAGAGAAGAAATATGAAATCATTTCGAATGTATTACAGAAATCCTATGTAATACTTTCAGAAATGACTGATCATTTTAAAATTTCTCAAATATCATTTAACTAGTTAAAACAAAACCTGCAAAACTGGCAACGAAAGATTTCTCATAAAAAACAATTCCAAAGATAGATAATTTGCTACGTAATTATAACTAATATGATAGTAAATAACGAAAAAGGAAACGGAAGTTAGAAATATGAGCCTCAATGGCTTTGCTCTATAAATTATATAACATAGAAAAGAAACTATTTAGAATAAAACTAATCACTAGCAATGGAGAAATATGAAATATTTTGATTCTTTCTAACCTGAGTTTACTAGTCTTCAGTCTAAATATCTCTCAACTCATCGACACAGAATACTACAAATGTACAACTAAGAAAAATACTTGAAAATCTCCTACCACTAAATAATGTCTCTAGAAATCACACAAGACAACCACCTGCCAGTAAAGATGCATCCCAAAAAACGCATTTTTTCACACATTTCTCACTGAAAAAACGTCAAATCTTTCTCAATCGCACCTCTTGAATAAGTGACCTCCTCAGGTCAAAAGTGAAAAATGCGCCACAAACTTTTTAAGACGATTCGCACGCGTAAAAGATACTACAGAGAGGGGGATAGCAAGGAAGGGGGACGTGGAAAAAATTCAACCCCAACGCAGCACCCCCATGTGAGGGCCCCCTTGGGTGAGAGGCCCGGAACATATCAGCAGGGGAGGGGAGCATCGTCCTACCTGCATGAGTCCAGAAGCCAATTTTCTCGAAAGCTATACCTGTAGTTGCGCAAGGAGCCGCACCTAAGAGGAGCTTTGATTCCAGCCAATAACGTTCAACTGGATTGAGGCAGTTGAAGCAATTTACGCAGGGCACCTGAGCTATATTGTTACAGAAAGATTCTAGATGAGATTTAAAGTCTTAAAGTGTCAAGGGATTACGAAATTGCTTCAACTAAGTAGAAGAATTAGGTTCGGTTTTGGCAAAGGCGAACCTTTGTTTGGAAAGAATACATACGGAAGATAGTTCGTTTGAGAATTGGATCATCTCGAAAGGGTAGAAAGACAAAGCTATATTGAAATAAAATTATTTTGTGATTTCTCTGCTTTCATTAGCGATTCTCAAGCTGTAGGGTGCGCCCTCCCCCTCTAGGGGATGTGATAATACTACGTGAAAGGGAGCAAGCATGTCGATAAAAAAAATTCTTAACAAATTATTAATTTACTGAAAAGAAGCAAGACAAAATATATTCTGACATAATAAAAAATAAAATTCACGCTGCATGTTTATTGCAATCCGTTCCAATTTAAAAATTAGAACGGAAAAGCAGCATACTCGTAATATATTTGCTATTACTAAAAAGTAAATTTAAATATTCATTACTTATAAAAGTAACACACACACAAAATTTAATACCTTCCTAGATACTTTATTCGGTTTATAATTAAGACCGAATTGTATATATATAACTCTAGCTTCAAAATATATTTTTATTGTATTCAATATTGTCATTATAAGGAGGGGAGCGATGAAAATTATGATTGAAAATTGGGTCACAAATATTTAAAGTTTGAGAAGCACTGGAAGCGTTTCTCAAACTGAGGGGCATGCCACCGTAGAAGGGGGCTGCAAGTATATAGAAAAGTTGAAAATAAAAGATTTAAAAAAATTAGAAATTTTACTGAAAGAGAAAGCACACAAAACAAAATAAATTCTGACGTAATAAAAATAAAATACATTTTGGTTTGATTACAATTGTTTTTTTTTCTATCGATTATAATCCTATGTATGTAGTACGAAAAATTTAATTATTTGTTATTGATAATTAATTTTATTAATTAATATTAATTATTTTCTCAAAAATTAATTTTTTTACTGCTTTTTGCTCCAAAAAATTGACAAAATCAAAAGAATATGTTGGGCGGCGTATTGGAGCATGATACGAGAACGGTGGACCTTCGACCCTGGACCCCCACACCCTTTGAAAAGTTCCAGTCCATTGTTGTAAATGCATCAGTACTGCGCAACGTATTTGATAATTAATTTATCAATATTAAGTAAAGAATAGGATTAATAATTACTGGCGACTCCCATGAGCTTGTCAAAAACAAAATTTAATTATTATCCTGAAAATTTGTACGGTTTATAATCAAAATCTTACTGCAGCTGTAGCATCAAAATACATTATTACTAAGCTCAATACATTGTAATTGTACTGAAAGGATACACGATCTGTGAACTCCTGATAAAAATTATCATTGAAAGTTGGGTCACAAATATTGAATGTTTGAGAAACCCTGCACATTAAAATGTTCTAAAATGTTTTTTCGGAGTTTATTATACAACATTTCATATCAATATAAAATTTACAATTTTTATCCTTTTAAATAAAAAAATAACATCCAGTAACACAGGTGATACAAAAATAGCCGCCATTAGTTCATTTTGCCCTTGCAAAATAGACTAATGACCGCATCTGTATATAATGGAGTTTTAATCACTTAAACGCTGTTTATGTATTAAAAATGTTCTAATGTATAATTTACTCGATTTTTTTACTATGGTATCATATAATGTATCATTATGATACGAGTTGTAAAGGAAAAAAAGCATAGAAATTAGATGAGTAGGAATTAGATGATAGGGTCTTAAAACGTTGTATAATTAGATTTCGAGGGATAATTATCAGAAATAAAAATAGTTAAGTTAAAGGTACAATAACTTAGAAGAGAAAAAAACGATCGTATACAGAAGAATATTATAGTTTTTTTTAACTATATAACCTAACATAAATTTACTTGATGAAATAAATCTCAGATTTATTATACAAAGATATATATGTAAAATAATATTTTATTATCTTATTACATTTCATTATTATTATTATTATTATTATTAAATAGTATTTTAATTTCGATTGATTTTTTGGTAAGTATCCATTTTTTCCGGAAATTCATGACCGACGTTGTTTTTTCCCATCCGTGGGTTTGACTCCTGATACCTAAAAGACTCGCCATGTAAAGGGGCTGATTTAAAGTATGTCGATTCTCAAAGTCCTCACTTGGTGTGATGAAGAAAGTTTGGAGAGTGTATTTTATACTTAGTACTGTATTTTTACACTAACTGCATTTCGGAATAGAACTAGTAAGAAATTATTACTATTGATATCCAGCACTCCACGCTTTTACCACAATGATATTAATTTTCTGTTAACCATTTTATTCATAGATTAAAAATTATTTTTTTACTATTCAGTTCGATTAACTATAAAAGAGTGTTTTTTAGTTTTTTAAAACTCAAATTTATTTTTCATTTTTTTCATTTGATCTACAATCAAAGCGGGTTTTTTTTTTAGCTTTTTAGACTATCATTTATTTTGTTGTATTTGTATTAACCATGAGCGTTTTCACTTTAGGGTTGTAACTTATAACCTTAGTCCTCAAATCTGGAAATAGTATCTGGAATAAGTCGCCAAATATAGAAATGGGAAATCGTTGATTCTGATCAGGACAATGGAACAAAATAATTAAGTGATTGTATTGTCATCTGTCCTTGACAAGTGTGCAAAATTTCGAATTAATCAGACCTTTTAAAGTGGGTTATAAAATCGAGTTCAAAGATTCCGTTACATACAAGTGAAGCTAAAAGCGTATTAAGAAAAAATACTATAAAAAATTTAAAATTCTTCCATTTTTATATTCTATTAAGTACGGTATTTAGTCCCATACAATAAAAAATATGCTTTTTTAAACATTTTGGGTAAAAAATTAACCAGTTGAGGGGTTAAAAAAATTTGCACCAAAATTATTTTATATAAATCTTTTGAAAAATGCGATTATATATCTATTTTTTTCCTTAGAAAAGATTTTTATAAGATAATTAAAATATTTATATTTTTCTTAAAAACAAAACATTTTGCTACCTTAAGAAGAAAGCTGTAGTCTAATATTTATTTATAAAATTATAATAAACTGCACAAATATAGCAATATTTTCTACAGTCTGTGTATCATTTTAAATTCTATTTGCATCCAGTTGCTTGCAATCTTTAAGATAAAGACGACGTGATGAAAAAAAAATCTATTTAATTATTATTATTAATTTCTACAAAGGCACTTCATTTATAACAGAGCGAATCAAGTGTTCTTCATCAAGACAAACAAAAAGCGAAACAAAAACAAACTTGCATTTTGATATTACTCTTCAATAGACTGAACAAATTCCTTGAAGATACCTCTTGGCATCTTGTGCCGAAGAATATTAATAAGAGAAAATGCACCTTCCTAAAACTATCATTCCACAATAAAAGGATACAGGGAAAAATAAAAGGAGAAAAGAAGAATCCCGGGGAAAAAAATAGGGATAACTTCGAAACACATCGTCAACAGACCCACATTATTAGAGATTCGGGAAGAGAAACTATAATCATAAAGACACAAAGAAATCTGGAGGGCACAAAGGCAATATGGCTGCTTTTCCTGCTTAGCATAAAGCCGAAACAAAGGGATAGAGGAACAAGGAGATAGGGAATTTGCGATTTTCTAAGAATATGTAAACAAGGGAAAGGGGAAGACAAACAATAGAAGGAATAGCTGCCTGGAATATCTAAGCGATTCTTAAAACGTCATTTAAATAACTACATTAAGAAGGAGCGTTTTATAAAATAACGGTGTTTCAATGGATTTTTTTTTCTTTTTCTTCTCATTCTTCTTTCCAACTGTTATTATTTTCTGTCCCTTTCAATAGTGGGGATGTAGGAAGCCGTGATTGCATTAGATATTTTGAGACGAAAAAGGTTCTCCTTGAATAAATGCGAATTCGAAACTTCGTAGCTCTCTGCTGCTTCCCAAAAAGTTTGGATTTCGTTGATAATTAAAATAAATAAATAAATAAAAAGTGAGATGGAGATAAAATTCTCGGAAACGATGACGGTATTTGTCAGAAACTTCTTTTTTTTTTCATTCTTAAAATCGATGTTTTCAAAGAGATATTTTTGTGAGGCTAAGTTTATGTGAACTTCGCAAAATAAAATCTTCCACACATGGAACAAATTCTAGAACATTTTATTTACGTTTTGTATTTAATTACAAGATAAAATAACAACTACCGTATTTACTCGAATTTAAACCGCACTTTTTTTTCAATGTTAATGCTACTGAAACTCTGGCACGGCTTAGAATCGAAGGAAACAAAATTTGTGTTGGTTGGGGGCAATTAGAGAAATTACAGATTCCTGTATGTATTTAAAAGTTAAGAAAATTGGTAAAATAATTAATTATTCACTTTCTATTAGTTCTCATTTTAAAATTATTTAAATTTTGTAAAATTAGATATCGATAAAAAATTTCATACTATTTTTCATTTTTCACAAAAATTTGTTGAGAATTTGGGGTGTGGCTTAGATTTGAACAAATATGGTAATTACTTTTAATATGAAATAATTCAAATTGTATTTATGATTAGAACTATTAACTGCTCCTTGTGGCAGCGGTAGCCTAATGGTTATGGTCACGAACTCGTGGCCGGGGTGTCACGAGTTAGAGCCCTGGTGCCACTGAAACCTCGCCGTGTAGATCAGGTCAACGCGCGTTAAATCTGTTGAGGATCAATGTCCTCCCGTTGGTGTGGTAGTTAGGAGAGGGAGGTACCAGCTGAGGTGACGTCCCTGTCACCTGACTGAAGGCCCAAAATTATGAGAACCGTCGCCAATAGCAATCGTGTTGCTTTATAGAGCGACGTTAATAAAACTCTCATTATTAACTGCACGTCAACTTACTGTTTATCATAAACCTCAAAAAACTATACCTTGTAAGAAAAATAGCGATTTAGATAAAAACAAGGAAAGAATTATTTTCAGCTAACTAAGTAATATTATTAGTAGTCTTTCCCGTATCCTTTTAGTTGCGAATCAGAATTTTCCTTAATTTTTTTAAGTATCTATTTAAGCCAGGGCTTCTCAAACTTTCAGTATTCAATCATAATTCACATCTCCCTTCATACAATAACCATATATTAAATTCAATAATACTATACTTTAACTTTATAGCTACAATACGACTTCATCTTCTTAAGTGCCACCGGCGTATATAAACGTCTTGCACAGCCAAAGTGCCAATCTAAATGGACGTATATTTTCGTATTTCCGAAGTGCGATATTTTTCTGTGCACTGTATCCCTAAAATTATTCTGATGGCTTTGGAATGAAATAAAAGAACCTTGGCAGTGTTTGCGAAGGATTTACTGAATTCAGGGGGTTTGCTTATGTATTCCTTTCCTTCCCTCCCCCAATACATTTCATACACGTTCCTAAGTGGAAAACGGTGGCATTGGAGAGCGAACCGTGTAACTTTTAATCGACAGTAAAGGGATTAATTATAAACTGTACAAATTGTCAAGAAAAAATTAATTTTTGCACATAATTATAAGTATGACAAGCCCATGGGGGCATTGGTAATTATTAAATTTGTTCTTAACTTAGTATTGTTAAATTAATTACAAAATATGTTGTACAGTTCTGATACATTAAGAAGTGTATTATATCAGAGGAAATGTGTATTTTATTTTTATTATGTCAAAATGTATTTTGTTTACTTTTAGTAAATTAATAATTTATTTAAATTATCTTTTGTTTTAGACTTTTCAATATGCTCGCGCCCCCTCGTAAAGTAATATTAACCCCCCCCCCAGAGAGTGCTCCCCACAGTTTGAAAAACTCTGCTTTAAGCCTAAGTGGCGCATTACTTTAAATATCACCCAGGAAGGCATTCATTTTCTTCTTTCAGGCTGCGCGATACATTTTATTTAAAAATTATAATTATTATTATTATTAATCCAGGAAGGAAAAAAATTTGAAAAAAGTATCTGTAGAATCAAATTCAAAATTGGTTATGAAATGGCATGCTTCAAGAATTTTTTGAATGAGTTCAGAATAAATTATTTGTTTGGAACAATAAAAAGTCGCCATAAGTAAGACATTGTAGTTCCCCTTAACCTTTCATCGGGTGCACCTCTGAACAAAACATAATCAGGCGCACCTGGCCACCACAGACTTCCCACCTTCCTACCTTAACTTCCCACTTACCCTAATCAATTTTAATTCAAAACACCTGTAAAAAGAAGCAAATACACCAAATTGTACGAAAAGGGGCCATTTAATAAACAGAATGGAGCTTAAACTAAAGCAAACAAAATTGCAAATTTCACACAAAATGTTTTTTGCTCAATGCTGCTGCTTTTGCTATTCTCAGGTCGTTTGCGCCCGATGGAGGACTATAAAAATATATTAAACTCTGATATATAAAATATGTTTTTACTGATGGCTCCCTAATAGATCATTTCATAATAATAATAATATGATCAAATTTGCCTACTTCTAGCAATAGGCAGCGCGATAAAGTTACAGAAATCAAGCGTTATATTGCGGAGAGTCGTTGCAATGCAATGTATAAATTAAAAGCAATGCCATAAAATAGAAAATGTTATGGGATATATTTGTTACAAAACGCTATTCTAAAAACAAAAATATTGCACAAAATAATTATATTTTGTTAAGTTTTAATAAATCTCAGGAGAGGAAAACTACTCAAGGCGGTCCGCGGATTGGCTACCCCTGCCTTAAGACGTCCCTGCATATTTATTAAATTAATATAAAATGTTGAAAAGTCTTAAAATATTTCAAGCCGAATGTTTAACGTAATGGGAACCATTCTATATATTACTTTGGTGAAGAAATCGACAAGAATATCGATTTCAGAACGACAAGCAATTTGGAACATGGAAAGAAATTTCCTTCTCTATTTTGCTGATTTAATACTCAATAAATAAAAGTGTCATCTTCAGAATCAATTTCCATAATGATACTTATTCTTAATAAGTAACACATAATTAATACTCCCTTATTCCTCCCCTTGACTAAGCTGCAAGCCCTTCCCTGAGTACGGGCTCATGTAAAAATTGTAACAACTCGCGCCCAGATTTTTCACGAATCAGCTCCGAAATAAAAACATCGTCAGCTGCCCAAAGACCCAGTTTTCCGCCAAAAGCTGATAAAAATTTGGCGACTGCGTCCTTGAAGAGTAAGATTAATTACCCGTGCTCGGAAACAGTGAAACACATTTCTATTTTTATTTCAGCTGAGATTATTGATTCCTTAGAGTTTTCACCCGTAATGAGAGAGTGCAAGATTTGGCGGAATTGAGGGAAATTTCCTGGAAGAGGTGAAAGAAAAGAAATTTGTTTTCCTTCGCCAAGCACATTCGATGTTTTTTTAGTAAAACGAAGCTCTTTAGTCTATTTTTTTGGACTCAGTTTTTAATTTTGTCTTCTGAATGAATTTTTATATGTTTAAATGTTTTATTATCAATGGTGTAGCTACTTCTAAGTGGTCCCTGTATCAAAATTCCTTCGGGGCCCTTTTTTAGATTTGAGAGTTATTTGGGCTGTAGTTACGTATGTTGAGGCTCATGTAGCTTGGGGGCCCCATATCATTGATACGGTTGATAGGGCAGTAGCTACGACCATGTTTATTATTTATTATATAAGAATTCATAATATTAACCAAATTTTTGGAGAGATGTGGTAAAAAAAACTAACACGAATACAGCAACCAAAAAAAAAGGAAGATGTGAAATAATATAGAAAATTTCTTATTTTATTCATACTTCACAAGTGTTCTGTGTGCGAATCCCCTTTGCCACACGCCATACATCAATGTAATAGGCCAGTTTCTGCCCCACTGAAAGCACAACATGGTACCATCAACGCTATTGACAGCACGTGTTATTATGTAATGCAGTTCTGCTACATCATGCACCAAATGGGGTATGGAAATTTACGTCTTATGTAAAAGACCACTGTCAATAGCATTCTTAGTACCATGTTGATTAGAATGAGGCAGGAACTGGACTATCACATTGATATATGACCAAGAGTTCACATTGTAGAACACCTGTAAAATATGTAACTATAAAAATTTAGTTTTTTCTGTATTCTTTCATTGTACATTCTTTTTTGCTATATAGGTCGCAGTTTTTTTACTACAGGGCTTTGAAAGCTTAAAGGAATTACAAATTATCCTGTATTTCATTCGAAAACCATATCATAGATGAACAGATGCATAACCATGGACAGATGTCATAACTGATATTTGAGCATTTTATTTTGTAAATTCCACTACCAAGTCAGCTCAAAACTTTTAGGGGCCAATAAAATTGAATTTACTTTTTAAATATTTTACATACAGTAGAACGTCGTTTATCCCAATCAATTGGGACCAGACATCGTTCGGATACGCGATTATACGGATAACCTCCGAAAACCGAATGCGATCCATGCAGTATATGAAACCGGACACTATACAGAAATTGAAAATCATCGCATGCGGGAAACGTGCTTGAAGAAAAAGCAAAATAGGTGCAAAATGTTGCAATTTTACCTTCATTGTGGAAAATAATCTCTTATTTTTCGCTGTACCATTGTACACCTTCGTTTTTTCGCTGTAAGGTCTCTGATTCTCTTGAGCAGCAGTAGTTGAGTAAGACAGCGCACTGATTGTTGTTCGTACCACTCCATATCTGTCTCTAACGCAGGAAACGTGTCACCATTTGATGGACCCTTGCTACTTTCGTTGTTGTTGTTGTTGTCCTCGCCTTCATCCGTTTCATCGTCGACAGGGTCGGATTCTTCTTGCACGGAAGTCACAATCATTTAGCATTTGAAATCCACAGTCTTCTGCATCGCATTCTTAAAATCCAGGCAATATATATCAAATGCCTGGATATTTGACAGTCCGGATAATTAACGTTCGCATAAACGATGTTCTACTGTATATCTAACTCGCTTACATTATCTTATATAAGATTCAGGGGCACTTAGCACCCGATATAGACTAGTGTTCATTGACACGATCTCGTGGCTGGCTTTGTTGAGCCCCAGGAATACCACTGAAAACCTTCTACGTACCTATACGCATGCCGTGGCTCAAAGCGCTACCATTGGCTTGGAGAGAAAGTTTGGGGAAGGGATGCCAGCTCAGGTATAGCCCTCATTACTTGACCATGGTTCAAAATTACAAGAACCGTCACCAATTGCCCTAGTATGGGACGTTAATAAACACTAATCCATTGTAGAGGCATTTAAATTTAGAACTTACAATGCTCATGCGAGTAAACTACAATAATTAACATTGATTACCATAAAGTTCAATTGTTTGAAAGAATTACCGATATTTTATAGTAAATTAATATATTTGAACAATGTACGGTGGTAAGAAAAAGAGAATATTCCGAATGAATTTCATAATCCTCATTATAAATTGATATAATTGGTATCGCTATTAATGGTTAAAAGGGCTAAAAAGCTATTATCAATTTAGTTTAATATAATATAAAACTTTATTGATAATGGATTAATTTATGAATTGTTTAACATCAATAATTAACTTCTAAAAATAATTTTCCTGTTAAAGACCCAAGTTTTTGCAAAATTGCTTAAATAGATTATGTTTTAAATTTTACTCAATCCGATTCTTAGTTCCGTTGATATTTTGGTAAAACTATTAAGGGATCATATATTAAAGAATTTTTGAGCAACCGATTCATAATGATTTTCTCTCTTATTAATACCACGTAAGTCGAATTCCTGTTTTTATCAAATTCTCAACAGCGTTTTTCGATCTTGTTGTCCTGGGTCTAAAGACTCAAGTTGTTCAATGCCTTGCTCTTGCTCATGCATGAGCTCATGAATTGTCAGCTCCTGATTGTGGGAATTCAGCAGTTCTTGAACGTCATCACTATATCCACCTCTAAATTTATTTGTGTGTGTGTGTGTGTGTGCGTGCGTGTGCGCGCTAGCGAGATTGTCAACTTCTTCAATCAAATTATCAATTTTACCATTTTTTCCCCTTAAACAAAAGACTAATCGACGAGGTTTGGAAATCACGTAAGGCGGGGATAGCGTAAGTCTCTCTCTCTCGAGGTATTACTGTTTATTGAAAACAAAAGAGAAAATACAAGATATAATTGATTATTATAAAAGAAACCTATTTTATTTTTGATCTTATATTTTTTTTTACCTCTTTAAGACTTTCAAATTTTTTCTGGAACACTCCCCGTTCCAGAGGGATGCACATTTTTTAAAAATTATTTTTTCAAGTTCCATTAGGGTTCAGTTTAGTGTTAATTACCAGAAGAATGTATTATTTTTATATTTAAATAATACATTCTTCAGGTTAATACACACATATTTCAGGTTTTAAAGTATAGGCATATGTAAACCGTAAGATCTTACGAACTGGGTCTTAAAGGGTTATACCAAAAACCTTTACAATAAAATATAAAGTGTCCATTTTTTAATGTTATTTTAGGTTTCAGCAATAACAATGCTCAGCCAGGTTTGTCGATAAAAAATAGTTTTGTGAAAAGACAATAATAAAACTTAAATTCGAGTGCTGAAAACTTTTAAAATAAAACCAAACAGAAGTTATATGCTTAGCTGATGGCCTTAAAACAAATAATGGATTATGCCAGTCATAAAACACAACATAGGCGATTTTATCAAAGTCAAATCTCGCATGGAGCTATAAAATAAATCGTGCATAATTACAATGATTACTTAGCTGAATAAGAAATATTGCTAAAAAAGGTAAGTAAAATTCGATTCACCAAAAAAAACTATCTAAACTATCTAAGAATCGACGGCGGTTTCAAGTTTCCAGTGCCCATAGATCTGGATTCTGCTGATATCTGTCACTTAGCAAAAGAAGAAAAAGAGAGAGAGAGAGAGAGAAAACCTATCCAAGATAGTACAATAACTGAGATTATATCATCACACGAACAAAGAAAAAGAATGCAAAAATAAACATTTTTCGCTTGAGTAAGTTAAAAATTTGTATTATTTTCTTTGTCTATATATACTTTTCACTTTACGTGTCACCAGCTGAGGACAAATAGTATCGTTGAAAAGTGAGTTGATACAAAATCAGTAGAGCGTCTGCGGGTATTTTTATTGTATCTTACCGAACGTAAAGTCGTAAATCACAGGTAAAAGTAAGTGTGTGAAAGTAAATCTAAAAGTAAATCCTTCAAGGAAGTTCTGATTGAAAATTATGAGATAAATAATAACAATTAAAGTTGCACAGACCTCGCCGCCCATCTTGGATGGAATGGTACAGAATTATCTCTTGAAATTGAGACAGGAGGAGTGTCATTTTTAATAACATGGAAGACTTTTTCTCACGATTATTTAGAACATTTTGTTTTTGCTCGTTGAGTAATTCGTAAAATGTTCTTGTTTACCTTTGTACCACGTATTGCAATAAGGGGATCGCCTGTACTCGAAACATAAGTACAGCATTTGGTTTGTAAAAATATGTCTGATTACTCAGGTATAAATAAATTAAGAGGATTTGTCGGAGGATTAATCTAAATCCAGTGTCAAATGACATTAGTACAACAAATGATCTGTTTTGTCAAAGAAAGATATATCATTTGATTTATTTAAATTAATGTTTTTATGAGTACTCTGTCGCGGGGGTAGGGATATTAGCGTTAAATAAATTGAAAATTAATTCATATAATTGTCGCTGTAGAGATTTTACAGACATAACAAAAAATGGAGCATGAAATGTAAAAATAGTTTTAAACTTAACGAGATAATGAAATTTGTAAACTACCTAAGAAGCAAAATTATTTAAAAATTCCTCTTAAAGTTTTTTTTTCAATAGCAAAGGTAGTAAGCCTGTTATCTGTATAAATACCTCAGTACTTTCCCACGATATTTAGAGTAGTAAAAGTATGATTTATGTACAATTTTACTATCAAAGCTTCTATGTCTTACCGTCTGTAATAGGATTAAGGGTAATTTCTCCCCAAAGGTATCTTGGTTTTCGAGAATTATTAAGCTGTACCTTCTTAAAAAAAAAAACAAGACGGGGAATTTTTGGCTAGGTTAGGTTGCTTATTTATGCTTGATTATGCACCGAAATGTACATTAAAGTGGATAGCGATTATATGCAGAAAAAAATGTATTATAAATCGAAACCAGTGGCGCACACAAGGGGTGTCCTGAAGGTCGGGACACCCCCCCCCAAAGCTCTTCAGTTTTATTCGATTGATGATAATCCTATATATTTATATAACGTAAAATTTAATTAAGTACTTGTAATTAATTTATTTTATTAATTAATGCTAATTATTAATTCAATAATCTATTTTTTACAGTTTTTTGTTAACAAAATCGTCAAAATCAGAAGAATCAGTTAGTGTTGTCTTGAGGTATGATACGAGTTGGGGGATTTTCGATCATGGACTCCCCCTTTGAAAAATGCTTGTGTGCGCTACTGATCGAAACCTACCTATGTGGAAAAGATGTTCTATGGCAGTGGTTCTTAATCTTTCGATCACCGCGGCCCCTCTTTATGTATCAGTGTAACATCGTGGACCACCAAGATTTTGAACATCCCTCTCCCCGGCTTAATATTCTTGATCAAAATACAAGCTCCAGTAGAGTTTTTAGAGTTTAGTGATCTAGTTTAGTATGGCGCATCTTTCAACTTTTCCACGAGGCCTTTCACAGTTTTTAAAAGAGGGAAATCTCAGCGTTACATGAGAAATTCCGTGGACCCTCCAGGTGATGCGGATGCCCAGGGGTCCACGGACCACAGTTTAAGAACAACTATGCTGTGACATGGAGATTAGGAGACATATAATTTAAAAAATAATTTCAAAATTTAATATTGCCAAAAAAAACTGAATTTTCAAAAAAAAAAATGACTTAATTTTGGTTAGATGATTACAAATAACATTGTAGTGAATTCCCAATACGTCACATACGCTCGCCTACGTAGAAAACGGGGGGCATTGGGGAGCGAATCGCGTAATTTTTAATCGGTAGTTAAAGGGATTAATTATAAACCGTACAAATTATAAATTATATATGACAAGTCCATGGGCACTGGTAACTATATAAACTTGTTCTTAAATTAGTATTGGTAAATTTATTATAAAATACATTGTACAGTACTGATATGTTTATAGATGTATGATATGTGCAAATGTAATTTTATTTTTTATTATGTCAGAACATATTCTGTTTGCTTACTTTCAGCAAATTAATAATTTTTTAAAAATAATCTTTTGTTTTCGATTTTTTTAATAGGCTGGCGTCTCCCTCGTAGATTTATCACGCCTCCTTAGATAGACGCGCCCCACAGTTTGAGAAACGCTGAAGAATGGTAATAAAATAGTCGTCCATTTCGTCAACAACTTAGTTTTGTTTTGTGCATGTGAAGCGAATGCAACAAATATTTCCTAATTTTGAACAGAAAACAGTATTATTATTTGTATTGTCTACGAAAATGAGGACCAGTGACTGAGTTGTAGCGTGTCGCGCTTCCACACCACAGACCTTGGGTTCTATCCTCAGGCTGTGCAAGGTTGACTCAGCCTTTCATCCCTTCAGTGGGTTGATAAATGAGTACCAAGCTTGCTTTGGGACTAAACACTGGCGGTTTTGCTTCAGACTGACCATCTGATCGGGACCTCTGCTCGTGCACTTCAGCGCCAAATGGTCACGTATACTGAGAGGGGCACACAGTAGGCCTTAACCCTCATAGAAAGTTACGTCACTGAATTTAGTTTATTGTACGAAGATAACCACACACATCTCATAGAATAAAGATTTATTTCTATATTTTAATGCAAAAGTTATATATATATATATATAATTTGAATAAATACTACTTCATATATCGCAATTATTTGCACTTTATTTTTATGTTAACATTTACCCTTCCCAACATCAAAGTTACATTTATAATTTTTCTGCTATGAGAGTTCATGGCCAGGTTGTGGTATAAAATAGGATCCATGGGAGCAGTAAGTTTGGAAACCACTGTTTTAGAATTTTAATACATTAAGTAATAAATAAATTGATGTATTTCTGCTTATTTTATTTAAGTCAAGATATCGAATTTTTTTGTTACAGAAATACTTATTTTTCTATATCAGAGGTGGGGAGAAATTTTATTTCTATTAGAGGCTGCATGTAAATTAAGTAGTTATAAAGGAGGTCGCACATAAGTTGATGATTTATAAATGCGACTTTTATTAAATTATTATAGTTTTTGTATAAATTTAACAATTTTGTGCATTATATAGAACTTTTCTTTAAATAAATTAAATCCTTATTTATTATTTGACATAAAAACTTAAAATATAAAATACTTTTGTATTCACATAAGAAAAAAAACTTGTTATAACATTCTTCATTGATTAATTTTTTCTATAAGTTAATTAAATTCATAGATATTGCTGTAACTTTCTATGTTTCACTGTTGGTATTTTTATTTATGTAAGTATATATATATATATATATATGAATCAAGCTTCATAACGCGAAGCCTTAACTGTTCCTCTACATGAGCATGCGTGGTAGTGTTGCCTTGGTGGCGTTCTAACATTTGAAATGCACAATTGGCTATTCTCATGAGCAGTCATTGAAATATGATTACATTCACACCATTCTTTATTTATTTCCATTGATTTGCAATCTGTTCTAATCTGTATAATTAAATATTAGCTAATAGAAGTGCTTGCTCTTATGAAGGCAGCGGGTTCCCCACCTCTGTTCTCTATGAAACACAACATATTGATGATATCATCTGTCTTCAGCGTGGAATACATGATTTCTAAGCTAAGTACCTTAAAAAAAGTCTTCATTTAAGTGAATGAATGGTTTCTTACCGAAGAATCAAATATTCACGTAACTTTACGCCCAATGAAACACGAAATGCTCTTTTGCGCATCAAGGATCAATTCATCCGTGCATGATAAGTATTCTTCCAGATCTTTCGTTCTTGTTTGAAGCACGCATAAATTGTACATTTTTTTTCCGTATCATGTTATGTAATAAACGTTTTATAATTTTGTGGACGACGGAAATTAACGCGTTTGGAAAGTGGGATCAATAGGGACTACGGAAACGTTACAAACTTGATCAGATTATGCGCAAAAAAAATTTGTTTTTAAATTCGAAATTTCACAATACTTCCAAGCTCTGCATTTGTTTAGACACGAAATTAACGCCTAGTGAGGGTGGAAAATATCTGTAAGCCGTGTTATGGATTTTATAACTTGGTAAAATATTTCATATATATAAAGTAATTGAAACAAAATGTTAACCACTGTTTTTCAATAAGGTAGAAATTATATATGTAATTAATTGCTAGTGAGATTTCTTACAAGTACTTTATATCATATGGCAACACAAAGTTTTCTGGAAAAATAATTTTCTTTATACATATTTAGTCTTGATAACAAAAAGATATGATTTTGAATGAAATTTAATGAAAGTACATAACTGACTTAATAAAATAAGGAGTGTAATATATATATATATATATATATATAAAAATATATATATAATATATATATATGTATATATATATATATATATGTATTATGCATCTTTCAGAATGCAATGGCGAATAGTTTAATTTTTTTAGGTATTAAAAAGAGAAATATTTTTTAATTTTAAATTTTTTAAAAGAAAAGTTTTTTTAAATTTAAATTTTTGTGAATTTGGATATTTCCAGATTAGTTTACCAAGTTGCAATAGGGGGAAGGTTGGCGCCATCAAACTAGTTTAACCCCACTTATCGGTCCTAAGTCCGAGGTTGCACCTGGATATTTTATAATTTTTATCTTATACAATTTTAATTTCGCTTGAAAACGTTGATATTCATTATTTTTATTCGCCATTGAAATTTTGAAATATGATGTTGTACTCTAGGATTAATATGATTTGAATATTTGCTTGGTTATATTAGTGTGAGGTATTTTGGATATATTTAAATATATGTATGTATATATATATATATATATGTGTGTGTGTGTGTGTGTGTTTACTTCAATGTCCCTTTTTGCATTTTCACACGTTAATGAAGTTTTGATTTGTTATAAATGAACAGCATTAAAATATGAAAAATAAATTAGAAAGTAAAACTACTCGAATTTACTCAGATATCGTGAAAAAGTTTACACACATGCTATAACGTGCTTAAATATTTGTGGAGACAGAAAAAAAATTTACATGCGTGATAACAACTTTGTAAAAAAAAATGACAAAATAATGTCTGTTTCGGGAAAACTATCATAAATATCATGATTTAATCTGTATATACTGACGCAAAAAATCCCACTAAAAGTATAAGTGGAAGAAATAAAAATAAAGGCGAGGAAAACTGTTATATGTGGTGAAATAAATGATATATAGCCATATTCCGTGGAATATTTTTACTAAATTGATCGATATTAGTCTGGGTTGTAGTTTTACTTATTGTTAACGTCAGTACCTAGAATTACATTAAGGAACAAAAATGATACATCATAAAACTCGAAGTTTTCTTCAAATTATTTATCTTTGTTTTTACATTGTGAAAAACTCTAATTTTTTTTAAAAAAATACATTTTTTATAACGATTTAATACAATAGGACCCCTAATAAGTTAATTTCAATGTTTAAAGACACTCACGTGTACTATAAGTATAAATATGAAGGAAAAATTATTTTTTTCTTTTTTTAATTTTCTAAAGAATTTCGTTTACAATTTTAAATTGTGTAAGATTTTTATGACCTCTTTTTTTTAAAAAAAATATTGCATAAAATTACCCAAGCCACATCAAAAAACCTTACACTTATAATTACATACTTAATTATTATTAATAATATTGTAAGATTTTAAATATTTTTTGGATTTTTTTTAAAAGATTCCTCGTTAAATTTAACGAATAAAAATTTTTGATAGTATTTTCTATGCAAAAATTTAATTAATTTACATATATTTTCGGATTTTGTTTATACTTACATTTTTCTCGTTTAGAAGTTTTTCGTTTTTTCCACAACACATTGGTAGACGAGTTAATACAGTGGCCATGGCAGCCGAATAGTCACAGTCGCGAACACGTGACCTGCGTGGTCGAATCACGTTCAATCTGTCAAGATTCAACGTCCTCTCGTTGATGTAATGTGGAAATTTGGAAAGGGGTACTACAAGGCTTATCATTCTCATCACTTGACCGGGGTTCAAAATTACGAGATTCATCATAATATATATATTTATTTTACTTCTCTCAAACTTTCAATATTTGCGACCCAATATTCAATCCTAATTCCCCCCCCCCCTTCCATACAAATAGCAATGCATTGAATTCAATAATACTATACTTTGACGCTAAGGCAACAATACGACTTTAACCTCTTAAGTGCCACCGGCGTATACAAACGTCTCGCTCAACCGGTGCGTTAACTACCCCGGACGTATATATACGTTTTTCCTACGTACGACCGTTTCTGTGCACTGCTGTCCAGAAAATTATTCCGAAGTCCTTGGAATGCAATAAAAGGACTTTGACAGTGTTTGCAAAGGATTTACTTAATCAGAGGATTTCTTTATTTGTTCCTTTTCTCCCCCCCCCCTTATAATACGTCACATACATGTGTCTACATGGAAAATGGAGGCATTGGGGAGCGAATCGCGTAACTTTTAATCGGCAGTCCAGGGATTAATTATAAACCATACAAATTATCAAGATAATTGTTAATTAATGCATATAATTTTATGTGTGACAAGTCCATGGGGTCACTGGTAATTATTAAACTTGTGCTTAACTTAGTATTGTTAAATTAATTATAAAATACATTGCACAGTACGGATATATTTATAAGTGTATTATATCAGTGTAAATATTAATTTTGTTTTTTATTATGTAAGAATGTATTTTGTTTGTTGACTTTCAGTAAATTAATAGTTTTTTTAAACAATCTTTTATTTTCGACTTTTCAATATGCTCGCACCTCTCTCGTAGAGTTATCACGCCCTTCTAGGAGGGGGGCACAGTTTGAGAAACTCTGTCTTACTCTATATGTTTTTAAAATTATTTTTAGCTTTGCATATTTGTATTATGTAATTATGTATGTATATTGGAAATTTGCTTTTAATTTGTGATATGTAAATTTACTCTGTTTTTCTATAAAAAAATGCAATAAAAATTGTTTAATAAAGACTAAATAAAGGAGTGGTTGTTCCCCGGGAACAGATTTGTAGCTCTAAACCCCTTTTGAGTGAGCTTGGGTGGCAGCAGTAGCCTAGTGGTCAAGGTAACAGACTCGTGGCCGGCGTGTCATAAGTTTGAGCCTGTACTGCTAAAGAATCGTCATATAGGGTGTTGATGGACTTTAAATCTGTCAAGAGCTCAAACGTCCTCCCGTTGGTGTGCAAGATCAGGTGTCGTCCTCGTCACTTGACCATAATTCAAAATCACGAAGTCACCAAAAGCCCCTGAAAAACTGAAAAGTGCGACGTAAATATTCAGTCACTCACTCACTCGAGTAAGCTCGGTTCCTTTGGCCATTCTGCACATAGCCCTTGTGCTGATTCAGAGGGCGGAATAAATTCAAATAAAAAATCTACAATATAAATTTGTAATTGGCTTTTACATTGTATTTCAATCAAATTAAAATCATGGTATAAATGCTTATAAAAAGATTACAAACACCGAAAATAATAATTTATGATCGGCAACTTAAGAGTCATGTTTATTTTGTGGCAATGCGCGAAAAATTAAACAGACGCGGTAGAAGAATTCACAAGCGTAACGCCTTCAAATTTAAAATGCAAATGGCATTCTGACACGTAATTTGCTAAAACTGGAATAAAGGATATGCAGGCTTCTGTCACTAATGACGGGAAAGGTAGACACCAATATCAGATCTTCAAATACTTATTTTTCTTTTTCACAAAGAAAGCATTAAAAAAAAACATTTTTTTTGATGCACTTGAAAGATTATAAAACCAATTTATAGTTACGTGTTGCATGCATAAGAAGTTTGTTAGGAATACTTTTATAGAAGTACATTCGCTTTGCACTATATTGAAAACGTTTTGGTAATTGTTTTAAAGTAATAAATGTACTTTTTATTTTGTAAAAGTAAGAAGTATTTTTATATAAAGAACCACAAACATTAATTTAAGTATATTTAACTAGAAAAACACCGTATTTACTCGAATATAAGCCACACTATTTTTCCAGTGTTAATGCTACTGAAAATCGGATGCTGCTTAGAAACGAAGACAAAGCATTTGTCGGATGGGGGGAATTCAACTTCTATCCCTTCCAAAAGGGAAAATGATACCGTCCATTCTCGCCACTTGCATCAATGATTTATCCCATTCCGTAATTTATCTCCTGTTTTTAGTCTATGCTAAACATCGTTGTCTGCTCGTATTTAGGAAATATTTTTTGTATACGCTTTCTTTTAATCACTTAAACATCAAAGATATCGGTAATAGCATCAAGACGAGTTCACTATGACGCAAGTTTGAAAAAGGAGGCAATTTTACATACAGAAGAAAAAAGACAGAAACAGAGCAGTGGCCATGGAAAATTTGACACGAATGAAACAAATATACGTCGATGGCGTAGGCAAAATGATATAATTTTTGATTGCCAATTTAAACAGTCTTTAACAATTATTTTACATTCGTTCAAAAGAAATGCACTATGTAGCACGGAAAGCGACATCGGCACCAATTCTGAAGTCTCCTGTGACAATGGAAGTGAAAATCCTTTTCAAAACATGATACCGATGATTCGTGTAATCATAGGTTCATGTATGTATTTGAAAGTTTTTAATATTGGTAAAATAAATTAATTTTTAATTTCTTACTATTTCTCATTAAAGAAAAAAATTTTTATTTTAGTTTCTGAAGGATTGGATATTGTGATGACCTTTTAAAAATTTTACTTCTCAAAAACGTGTAAAGAATTGGGGTATGGCTTAGATCGATGGGGGGTATTATATTTACTTTCATTATTATTATTATTTAATTATTCAATGCAAAATTCTTTTAATTGATAATATTACTGAATGTAATGTTACTGAATGTAAGTTACAAAATGTAATGTTACAGAATGTAGTGTTACAGAATGTAATATTAGTAAATGAAAGCAATGCTACTGAAAGTAGAATTAAACGTAAAATAATTTTAAGCTAATATACGCACATTTCTATAATTACTAAACAGCTTTTTGTACAAAGTACTTGAATGGATGGAGTTGTTGTTGTCGTGTCCTTCCCGAAGGGAAGGAATGAAAGTTGCCAGAGCTTGTGAGACAGGTTGGACTTCTTAACGATAGATGGCGACCACCTATCTCCACCTCCACAATTTAGGCATGGAACTGGAGAGGAGAGAAATATTCTCCAGCCCCCTACACTCGTGGTTTCTGCAGCGACCGCCCACAAGACTTTCAGACCCCACTGATTTACCGAGCATGATTTAACGATGGATGGAGTGTCGACCCGTTGTGAGGAAAAAGTACCCAGGAGAGTATTTCCAATGTCAAAGTGACAGGTCGATTGATAGACCCTACATATGGTTTACGAGGTACGGCGACGTAGATGATATTAGTCGCGACGGCCTTTTGTCTCAAAGAAACAATGTATTCGTGACCAAGACAGAAGATGCTAGTTGTAGACCCATGACGCTCTTCAATCAGAAATTGTTGGGGGCGTGAAAGAGGTCCACCTAGGGGATTTAAAGAGTAGATTTGGAAGATGACAAAGAGGATCAAGAGATCCGTCATGTAGCTTCAAAGTGCAATTTTAATAATAAGTAAATCAGCTTACAACTATCTCTATAAACGATAAAAAAAATCAACACAAATAAAGATAATACAATAGTATTACAGTGAGAGATGTACATATTATGGGAGATAGATTGGATTTCGCAATACAATTTTTATAATTTATTTCAATAAAAGTAGTGCTGAAAAGTACAAATACAACCTACGACTTGTTAGTTGGATCAGAATTCAGTTGTAAATCTAAGAGACCCTGTGCAAGAATCAAAAATTAGATTCCTTTGTGGTGAAAATATTTTAGTTTATCTTAAATTTCTAAATTAAGTTGATTATTCTGTTAATTTTTTTTCTCTGAGTTGACTTAAATTGGAAAAAATAGTCTAAAGTCTGTACTGACTCTACTTTCATGTTTGGGATGAATCAGTAAACATGATAGAATCGTTTTATTTTGTATGATTATCATAAATTTTAGCAAAATGGCACTAAATGTTAGAAGATTAAAAAAGGATATGTTGATGATTTGAAAAGCCAACAGTTAGTGTTTTTGTATTCAATTTGTATGGATTATGTTTTAAATTCTTAGAAATGTATAAAGTTTAAATCAGAAATTGTTTGGTGGTTCATAACTTCTATGAAATACTTGATCAGAGATAGTAAATAAAAAATAAAAATAAAAATTCTGAATATTTTTTGGTATATTTTTTTGGAATGTTTAGATTATTTGGAATTTTCCATCAATGTGCTTGTAATAACTGTATATAAATAATTAAAATACTACAACAACAATAAATTTTCGAAAAAAGTACGTTAATAGAACATAGTATTAATAATATTCTTATTCTAATAAATTAAATCCTGCGAGTAAAACGCGATTGCATGACTTTCAAACACGCGATCTTACTTGCACAATACATACTATCCGTTGCATTTCGAGAAAGTTGTAGCTATGCTACTATGTTTCGAATGCTAATACAATATGTCGAATAAATTTTCGTAATAAAATCATCACCGAATACGGGCGGGTGCGAAATTGAAAACCAAAACAACGCCATTCCTAACCATTAGTTTCGGCTGGTTAACAAAGCTAATTCGCGGGGGAAAAGAAAAAGAAGAAAAGTAAAAGAAGACGAATAACAATAATGATAGAAAATAAATGAAACAAAATAAAAGAAAGTCGAAGAACGAATATGGCTACCGCTCGTGATCTACCGTCGAATTCAAAACACTGGAACTAATGGGACGCTGTTCCAACGATATTTCAACCGTTGCCAACTTCTGTTCTTAATACAGCGCGAAAAGTTGTTCGCATAGGACAATGGAAGTAAGGGGGAGGGGGATCGTAGATCAGGGGGATGAAGCAAAAAACGCGTTTTCTACGTGCTTCACGCTTAAAAGGAAATTTTAACATGAGTGTGTTGTCAGGTTTGGGGATAACTCAGAATTTTGGGTTCCATAAGTCACAGATTGGGAGAAATGTTTTCATCAAAAATATATTAACGATTTTTTTTTGTCTCTTTTTTTCGAATGGCGTTGCTAAACAATTTATTATTGAATGATTTTTGTCTATGGTAATGTTAAAATAAGTCACATGGGGAATAAAAAATTGTGACAGAATTATCTTAATGATCGTTTGGACTTTAATGGTGATTTTATTTTTGGAAAATTTGTCGGAAATATCTTTTTTACAATCTTGCCGACGAGTTTTAGAAAAGTTTCTTTACTTGGTGATATTTCATGATTCATATAGTAGATACTTCATTGCAAATATATTTTGTGGTCGCATACATATGTCACTGAAATAAATCATAGTCTCTGTTTGAAGAATTTTTCTTTGTTAATTTTTTTTATTACTTAAATTATCTAAAAATTTTTTCCTTTTAGATCCTGTGGAAAAAAAGGATAACATTTTGAAAAAATTTGACTTGAAGGAAAATAAAGTATGTCTGTAGTTCTTTTTTATTTTTATTTTAGTTATTTATAGATGAGTATTAATTTCTAAAACAATAATGACTATAAAATGAATATATCAATCAACACTGTAAAAGATCAACTCTTTCAAAATATTTAGTTAACATTAACATTTCAGTGAATTTTGATCAAAATAAATTTACCGTAAAACCGGCGTATAATGCGCATTTTTAATACAAAAAAAAAAAAAAACATGATCGACATTTGCGGGTGCTCGGTATAAAAGTGACTGCTTTAAAAATAAAAAAAGGATGAGCATAGAAAAAAAAGATTTCTACGTGTATCGAAATACAGTTTCTTTGAAAGAAAGGACATTCCTCCTAAACGTAAAGTTTGTAGTTTCTAGATCATAGGTTCCCAACTTTTTAGCCTCATAGACCACTTAACAGGTTTTTCAATTTCGGGTAGACCCCTACTTACCTAATACTAAATTTTATGCAAATTATCAACTTAAATGTGTTTTTGACAGCAGGGTATAGAGCTATTTACTTTAAAAGATTAAAATTTTTAACTGTAGTGAAGTATGGAAGAGTTTAAAACTAAGAAACCCATGTTAGTTAATTAAATTAAAATTTTAATTAATGCATAAAATAACTTTTACATAAAATAACTGCAACAAACAAAGCTTTTAGAGGGAGGGAGGAATCTGAGGATGCAATAATAAATTTACATTTGGCATTATTTACCAGGTTTTAACACTAATATATCTCTCTCGTAATAGTGTGTCCAGTACTTTTTCTTCTTTTTTTTTAGTTTAAATTGGCAAGCGCACTGAAACTCCTTCTCAATCGGAAAAACAATTAAAAACTTTCGCAAGATATTCCATAATATGGAATAAATAACAGGTATATCTTTTTGAAGCTAAAATTGTTGACATCGTGTCTAAACTTTACTTTAAGATCTTTGTTAGGCATAATCCTAGAGCTTAATGTCAGATTATACTG
>BMAO01004008.1:0-42212 GCA_019973975.1 Trichonephila clavata | reverse complement strand
ATCTCGCTTCAGAAATCAACATACCTGTCAAGGATTCTTCAAAATTTCATTAAAACAACAGTAACAAAATTTCATTTAACATTTAAAAAAAAATAAGGATGACCACCAAATAATCACCAACCTTCCGCGCCAAACGCCTGCGTACACTTGCAAAATAGAGCTTTTAAGGACCTTTAATTGTAAAATAATTGCACTAAATCCTGTTTTTAAGTAATTATAAGCTTATTTTACGATTTATTTAGGATTTTGAGATTTGAAAACCTTTTTGGTTTCATGGTAGGCAACAGAATAGATATCGATATACACGTGTGCAAAAAATTAAGGACGAGATGGTTTTTTCAATATAACTTTGTACAAAAGCATTCCAAATCAACACATTTAATAACGTAAGAGCCCCAATACGTAAGGACATGAGTAATGTAAGCAACACTTACTAACAGAGGGATAAAAAGAAGCTTTATTGAAAAAGTAGCTTGGAGCGCAATGCGACTGAAGGCCGAAACATCCCTGTGATGGGTGTCCAGCAAGAAATATCCGGTCTTTAGTAGGGGATATGATCTCCCCTGACTACTAGGCAGGTTTTACAGCGTCTGCCCATGCTGAGAATGAGGGTGTCAACGAGTTGTTGAGGCATTGCTGCCCATTCGTCTTGCAGCGCCAATCGAAGCTCCGGAATCGTTACTGGTGGTACGAGCTGCCAAGCGTTTGCCTAGAAAATCCCATACATGCTCGATGGGATTGAGATTCGGAGATCGTGCCGGCCAATCCATACGTTCAATATCCTCACTCTCTAAGAGCTGTTCGGCAGCTACTGTGTGATGACATGGTGCATTGTCGTCCATGAAAAGGAACTGCGGACCCATAGCGCCTCTAAAAAGACGCACATATGGAAGAAGAATCTCGTTACAATAA
Organism: Trichonephila clavata; assembly: GCA_019973975.1. Taxonomy (NCBI): domain Eukaryota; kingdom Metazoa; phylum Arthropoda; class Arachnida; order Araneae; family Nephilidae; genus Trichonephila; species Trichonephila clavata. Next base: position 41,300 of record BMAO01004008.1, on the reverse strand, counting down.
CGGGTCCCGTTGACTGAACCTGCGTCGAAGATATGAAGGTCTGTACGACTACCAAGCATGATGCCTCCCCAAACGAGAACACCGCCACCTCCGTACCTGTCCTTTCAATGATGTTCGAGGGATGATTGCGGCTTCCCCGCTCTCTCCAGATGAGTATGCGATGAGAATCGCTACTCAGACTGAATCTGCTCTCATCTGTAAAGAGTACTCGTCCCCATTCATTGTCTCTCCAATTCCGGTATTCCCGGCACCACAGAGAACGCCTTCTCCGATGGGCAGGCGTTAGAGGTACACACCGTACAGGGCGTCGTGCAAACAGACCACCACCGTGCAGTCTTCTGGCCACGGTAAAACGCAATATCGGTCGTCCAGTCGCCTGTGTCGTGTGTCTAGCGATTTCTCCCGCTGTCTGCCGCCTGTTTCTTATGGCCTGTAAGGCAATATACCGGTCATCTGCGGGTGTGGTTCCTCTTGGAAGACCACTACTGAACCCCCGGATAGCTGTTCCTGTAGTTTGAAATTGTCTCCAAAGTCGTGAAACGATGCTGTGAGCAATTCCGAACTCTGCAGCCACACTTGTCACACTGCGACCTTCCAAATGATTCGACCTCGGGTAAAAGCATCCAGATGTCGTCTAACAGATTGATTATTCGCCATTTATTGCTGAGGCAGCAACTCGGTGTGATTTTAATTGCTATACGGTGTGCAATCTCTTACACCGACAACATGCTTTACTACTCAGACACTCCCCCATTACGTCTACCTGCATATCTGCGCATGTGCTACCGTACATCACCTCAATCTCCTGATCGGTCTTTCTGTCCACTCTGCCTCTTCGTTCAGCTGATATGCTAATTTTTCGACTTCGTCCTTAATTTTTGCACACCAGTGTATTATTGAAACAAAAATCACCAGAAATATTCAGAAAAGGGGGAAATGTTTAAAGAAATTGCTGAAACTGTTAATAGGAGACATTCATTGATCCAAAAAAGTGTTCATAAACCACAAATCAACTAAAATTTTAACGTCCATGCCAAGATCCGGCCGCCCGTCTGCAGGTCACCTCGAGAATCTTGCTTTGTAATTCGCTCTATAAAAATAAATCCGACTATAAGCTTCACAAATATCTAAAAGTGTAGCTGAGATCTTGGGAAAAAATGTGACTTAAACCTCAATTTGAAGGGAACTGAAGATTGATGACTATCATGGCCGAGTTGTAAAGAAACCATTCATCTCTCGAATGAAAAGAGCTAAAAACATTCTTAAAAAAACATCTAAATAGGACACATAATTATTCGAAAAATATAATATATTCATTAGAAAGTATTTTTTTGTAATTTAACATCAAAAAGAACAAAAATATGCCGGCAAAAATTCCTGGACAGATTTTAAGAAAGGGAATCCTTTTTCGACTATCAAACATGGCGAAACAGACATAATGTTTGGGGGTGCATTGGAAGCCTTTCGGCTAGTAATCTGGAATTTGTTGAATCAACATTATACAAAAATGATTACTTGAACTTATTGAAGTAAAATATGACATATGCCGAGAAACCTGCGGTGAGTGATGATTTTATTTTTAGTAGGACAAAAGAAACAAGCAAATGGCTAACATTGTGAAGAACTGGCATGTCCCTTACCAACTCTGTAAGCCATCCTAGTCCCCAGACCTAAGCACAATACAGCATTTGTGGGAATTACTCGAGTAAATAATCAAGGAGAACGCAATAACATCCAAAGAAATGCTTAAATCTGTTACAGTAGAAAAAGGAACAAAATAACCACAGAAGAAACAAGTAAGTTTGTTGAATCCCCGCCAAATATGTTGAGAAAGGTTATAAAAGGAACATAATATCTTAAAAAGTACTAACTTTTAGTTACCATCTATTATCATTAAGGTTTTTACTAGTGTACGCAGACTTTTGACCCACACGATTTGTGTCGTTCTCAAGTTATATAAATATTTGTATTATTTTATGTAATAATTATGTGATCGTTGCTTATACTATTTGAATTTACGATGTTAGAGGAATCAATAAAAAAATAGTATTGATTCAGAAAGACTCCATTTAATAAGCGATCTTTGTAGAAATAAAAAATATGATCGACTGTACGCAGACTTTCGGAGGCAAGTGTAAATACTTTAATCGAAATTACATATTTTTGATTTGTTAATAATAATATTTTTTCAACCACGCGCCATCCTCCCATTATACATTATAAAAATATATATAAAGACTGAAATAAAGACTTCGCAATATTAAAGAACGCTTTGCCGAGAATTTTAATGAATTCCTAAATCGTTTTTAAGTACATGTTCTATAGCTTCTTTCCTTCCGTGAAGCATTTTTTGGAGAAAAAGATAAGGAGTGTTAAGAATCACCTAACGAATTCTCTTTGTAACCGCCAGAGGGCGTCTGAACACCAGGCAGCCAATGTAGTTTCTGGGTTTGAACCCACTAGTGATAACTATACAAATTGTGTTAAAAGTTTAAAAGAGCGATTTGGGGCAAAAGGGATGTAATAATTAGTTCTTTCATGAATAAAATTTTGAATTTAGAAAGTGTAAAATATTCCTCAAATGTCCGTGGTTTGAGAAAATTATATGATGAACTTGATGTTTCTGTAAGAAATCTTGATTCCATGAATGTTACTTCGGGTTGTTGTGGTCATTTATTAATACCAATACTTTTAAAACTTATCCCTAATGATCTCGTTTTAGAATTTCACTGAGAGAAAAAAGATGGCTGTGAAATTGATGTTTCTGATCTCATACAATTTTTAAGAAAGGAAATAGAGTGTCGTGAAACTTCTAATTACGAATGAAAAATGTAACCCAATGCCATGTTATCAAAAATTTGAGAGTAAAATATTTGTTAGAAATACACCCTCTGCCTCAGCTCTAAATGTTATGCAATGTACATGTATTTTTTGTAATGAATCACATGACTCGCAAAATTGTAGAAAGTCTCCACACAAAAAAATCAAAATTCTGAAAAACTCTAATCGTTGCTTTAAATGTTTTAAGTAAAAAATGCGGTACAAATAAATTTCCATGTTTCAAATGCAAAAGCCAAATTCACCATAGCTCAATTTGCTTAGGAAATAACGATCCCAATTATCCAAAGAATAATGAAACTAACAACACTGAAATAAGTACAAACCAAATTGAGTGTAACAAAAAAAGTTGATACATGTATTTCTTCAGTTATTAGTAATTCTCTTTTAGAGCAAAAAAACATTTATTTTAAAAATGTTTATCTGCAAACATGTACAGCTTAAATCAGCATTTAATTCTCAAAATGTAATAATACTTCTTGATTGCGTTATTACTAAAACACAAGAAACACAAAATTGTCAAGCTGAATGCTTGAACAAAACTATAAGCAACTGCTAGGCCGTAGAATTTGGACGCATTCATTACAGCGAGCAGAGAACATGCGTGAACCGATGAATTTGAAACCGACGTTTGGAGAAACAATTGTTCACCCCCACGCCATTGTGAGACATGACACCAACTTGAGAACCTAATCCTGTGGTAATGCGAGGTGTGGGATGATATCTCCATAGCCTATCCCGCGCTATTGCACGAAGAGCTAATGATCAACATTTATTCTCCTGTTCCGTCGTCGTATGGGGAAAAATTCATTTCTACGCCTTGAACTGCAGTGATCACTTTTTTCCCCGACAGTGACAGCGAACGTTTCACCGTTCACTTCCATTGAAGGTACATGTGGTCTGCACATTTATCGAATCATTTACTTTTGTAAACACGGTCACAACGATTGTAAAAAGCCGATTCTCCAGTCTAAATGGCATTAGTGTTCCAGAAATATGTTTCATTTAATATGCGCTTCTTAGTAAAGGCGGTCACTCTAAAATGTCAGCGATCCAACAGTCGATCTTGATCGACTTAAAGCCCAACCTTCGTCTACATCAAACTTTTTCAATTCACGGAACCCCTAGAACTTAAAGGTGTTTTCGCGGAAACCCTAGAACAAGAAAATGTTATCGTGGAACTCCATTCCACACACATACTTAGAATATACCCAAAACAAGTAATATAAAAAAGTTTTTTTAAGTCAATTCCTACTTAGATTAATAAAAAAAACGTTTTTATATAACATTCATTTATTCTTTGTTAGTATTGCCTTTATATGCAATGCTAAGATCATTGATACCAGTCCACGCAATTTTAAATCACAGTCTAGCCATGAGGAAGGTACTTGAACACGTATATCAAATCACCACTTGAGTACTTCAAAATTATCCTCAACATGGCTGTTATCATTAGAGGAACAAGGACTTGAGTGAGTGAATATTAACGTCGCACTGGTTGGTCATCTACACGAGGACATTTGGCAACGGATTTCGTCATTTTGAACCATGGTGAAATGACAAGGGCTTGAGAGAGTGAATATTAACGTCACACTTTTCAGCTACACAAGGGCTTTTGTAGACGCACCTCGTCATTTTGAACCATGGTCAAGTGACGAGGACGACACCTGAGCTCACACCACTGTCTCCTAAAACCTCACCACACCAACGGGAGGACGTTTGAACCTCGACTAATTTAATGTGTGCATCGCGCCACTACACGGCGTGTCTTTAGTGGTACTGGGATCGAATATATGACATGTCTGCCATGATCCGATACCTGGACCACTTGGCTACCACAGCCACAGAGCTTGAGAGAGAGAAAGAGGGAGAGTTACATTAACATGCACTATAAGGCTGAACGAGTGGTCGTGGTAGCCTATTGGCCAAGGTAACGAACTCGTGGCAGACATGTCATCAGTTCGAGCCCCGTGCCGCTGGACCCACCGTGTACGGGAGCAATGTACGTTAAATCTGTCGTGAGCTCGAACGTCTTCTTGTTGGAGAGGTGTGGTAATTAAGAGAGGGATGAGAATTCAGGTGTCGTCTACGTCACTTGACCATGGTTCAAAATGACGAGGTCCGTCGCCAAAAACCCTCGTGTAGCTGAACATTGCGACGTCAGTATTCACTCTCTCTCATAAGACTGCACGAGGGCTATTGGTGACGGACCTCATAATTTTGAACTCTGGTCAAGTGACGAGGACGACACCTGAATCATCCCTCTCAAAGAACTTCCACACCACATAAAGGGAGGATGTTTGAGACTCAACAGATTAAACATTTATCAGCCCTATCTGCCCGGTGGGTCTTCAGTGGGCTAGGCTCGAACTCATGACAAGCCAACCACGGGATTTTGACCACTAGAATCATTTCCGTACTGAAGTAACGCCAGCCACTAGTTTAGCTGATGGATGGATTTCTATAATTCTTTTTTTTTTGTTTGATTTTTATTAGCTTTACTTTAACACTTGAGAAAATTTATTAGTGACAAGAACGAATTCGTATACCTTTCTCCAATTTCATCTTCCTTTCTTGATATAACTTCTTAAAAAGGAAACATTGTTGCTGTTGTTTCTATGCAACCAACATAACGAATTTATCGTAACTGAACATTTTGTTCGTTCATTCGGGGTTACTCGTTATATCGGGGTCCAAATAAAATACAAATTTTTTGTACGTACTTTTTAGAAATTAATAATAATCAATTACGCACAAAGTATATTGTTACGTAGATCGGGGTTCGAGGATTTTATGCAAAATCAGTTGCAAACAACAAGAAAGTTCTTTAACAGCGATGATAATTTATTGCCGAAAATCAATCCTTGAAACACAGCATTCAACAGCAAAATTCGCAGAATGAATATCAGAAGGATTTCACTCCTTCAATAGCACTTAGACATAATTATCAGTATCTAAAAATACACGTATATATAAGCTTATTCACGATCAAGGCAAGTTCACTAATCGCTAGTCAAAACCAGACTCGCTACTCACTGGTGGAAATTAGAGTGACTGTTCGAAACTTCTGGAAAGATGCGCTCGCGTCATAGATCGTGAAATTAGTAGATTTCTCTACTAATTTCTAGAAGAATCCAGAGGGTCCCGAACTCGTCAATTTGGTCACTAATGTTGCCAACTTGGTCGCCCAAAATGATGCCAACTTGGCTCTATCGCCAAGTTCCCATTGAATCGCCATTTTCACGTAAGGTACGGCGTTGCTTATGAATATTACAATTTTAACATGAAATAAATATAGCATAAAGGCATTGCACATCCAAATTATTTACATTATTTTATACAAAATTCGTAACAATATCAGTTAGAAATTGAACAGTTTTTATTCGGCAACTAAAAGCACTTCTAGAGAATAAATAAGTACCATTTAATTGGAAATTATTTTAAAATGCTAATAGATAATTTTGATTTCTCGGTTTCTTCTTTCTTACTGCTCGAAAGAGCTCTTTTTCAACTTCATGCAGAGAAGAATATACCGCGACTTTTACATCCCGCTGCTTACGCATAAGAAAATTGAGTTTGGTTGGAATAGGAGAAACTTTTTTGGTGTACATGACGTCTCAAGAGCCAAGTATCCAAAAGTGAAATTTTTTTATCGCGATAACTTTTGATCTAATGCGAATTATGAAAAACGCCACATGTATTCATGATCAGCGTCGGATTTTAAAATAAAAAAATTGAGTTTGGTTGGAATAGGAGTTAGAAATTTTTTCGGTGTTCATGACGTCTCAGCCAAATATCCAAAAAATGTGCAAATTTTTTATTGCAATAACTTTTGATCTAATTGGAATTTTGAGAAGCACCACATGTATTCGTGATCAGCGTCGGATTTTAAGATAAAAAAATTGAGTTTGTTTGGAATAGGAGTTAGGTGTGTGTCATGAACACCGAAAAAATTTCTTCCTATTCCAACCAAACTCAATTTCCTTATGTAAAATCCGACGCTGATCACGAATACATGTAGCGCTTTTCAAAATTTCAATTGGATCAAAAGTAATTGCAATAAAAAATTTTCACATTTTTTGGATATTTGGCTGAGACGTCATGTACACCGAAAAAATTTCTAACTCCTATTCCAACCAAACTCAATTTTCTTATGTTAAAATCCGACGCTGATCACGAATACAAGTGGCGCTTTTGAAAATTCGAATTAGATCAAAAGTTATTGCAATAAAAAAATTTCACATTTTTTTGACATTTAACTGGGGAGACGTCATGAACGAATGAATGAATGTTGGGTTTAATGGGGCAAGAGCCGATTTCGGCTAAGCGGCGCCAATCAATCGTTAAAATATTAAAAATCCATTTAAAATACTCAAAATATAGTTGAAAGTTCACAAAAAAATAAGTAACAAGCAGATTTTGGTGGGGCACACCCCACCAAGTCAGACGTTTAAAACATTTCAGAAAAAGAAAATCAAAATATTTTATATTCCAGTAAAAACAATTGCTAATTTGGTGGGGATTACCCCCACCAAGTCCGATAAGTATGATTCAATCGCGCCCCTTCCGGTGCTTGGTCAGAGTTAAATATTTTTTTTCACTAACTTCTGCTTCTTCTGCTTCAACATCATATATGAGCATGTCATTTTCTTCTTCTTCGGAAGTCTGTACTGGAGAACTCATTATCGGTATGTGTGGTGCCATTTTTATATGTAGAGCTGTTTCATTTATTTTTTGTAGTAGCTTTTTCGTTCTTGCTGGAGATTTTGTGTGTTTCCTTTTTGAATATTGTATTATACCTGCTGTAAGGGGGGCCAAATACGAGAGTTGTACGGGGAAGCAGATATATTTGATGAAGTTTCCATAGGGCTGAACATAGGGTTGGTGGTGGTAAGTACTGAATTAGAAATAGGAGTCGGTGGCTGAGTTTCTGACACTGTAGTGGCTATTGTTGAGGGCAAGAGGTGTGCTTGGGTTGAAGTTGATGTGGAAACAGCAGGAGTGGATGCTGGTATATCTGGTTTTGGGAGGGATGAAATTAAGTAAATTTAAAGGTGGACATTTTATTTTTGTTATATCTTCGTCTGTCTGTGTGGCACTGTTTATAGTAGAGGATTTGGCAGCTTGAGCGTAAGTTTGAGTTATCTGTGGAACTATTAATTTTCGTGCTTCTGCATGATATATTTCTATTGCTTTAATAGCTTGGATTTCTTTTTCATTCCACTTTGGGCATACTTTTGAATCTGATTGATGGGTTTGGGAACAATTAACACATTTCGGCTCTAGTGTACAATCTGTGGAAGAATGCCCAACGGATGCACATCTAGAGCATGTCAATTGACCGTGGCAGGAAGTTTGAGAATGTCCGAACCTCTGACACTTGAAACAGCGCAGAGGATTCGGGATGCACGAACGTATTCTGCAGAAGGTATCTAGCTTTTATTGTACCTGGAAGATTCGGGCTATTGAAAGTTAAAATCAAATGTTTCGTAGGAATAATGGCGGCATCTTTTTTAATCGTAATTCTTCTGACTTGAATAACACCCTAATCAGAAACTCCATCAAGAATTTCTGACTCAGGGGTGGTCAACAGGTCAGGTTCAGATATGACACCTCGGCTTGAGTAACTGTAAGTGTAGAATCTAGAAATGTTTTTGTAGACAGATAAGATTTCGATTGAATAGCATATTTTGTTTCAACAAGTAAATCACCAGATCGCATTTTTTTAACCGATTTTGGTTCACCGATTGCTTGGAGGGCTTTGAAAATCGCAAAAGGGGATTTTCTGGACATTTCATTGTTGGTTAACGACAAGATGAAAAAGCGTGAAGTACTGGCAATATGTTCAATGGTATGAAATTTGGGTAAAACGAGGCACAGAATTGGATCCATAGGCACGTGAAAAACTTCGTTCTGGAGTGCCTCCACCCACCACGGAGTCCAACAAGGGAGGCAGTGTGCCGGTCATCTGGCAAAAGCCAGGCACGGCGCTTACCTGAAGTACACCCAGAATATAATGCTACAGCATCAGGGCGAGGATCCAACGGGTAAACCCGCCATCCCTTATCTGCAGCACTAACCCTACAGCAATGTCTCTGATGAGACATCACCAGCCGATTGACAGGAGCGGGCTCGCTCCTGCCACCCGTCTACAGCGAAGCGTGGGCCAAAGGGAACGCAAAAGGTATCCCCAGGACACCATTTTCCTCCTTACGGGACGCCGCACACGGCAAACATGCGGGTCGGAAAACCAACGTTGTTAGTAAGAAAACAAAGAAATAATACGAACATTAAAATAAATTGTCGAAAAAAAATATTAAACGAATTTAACGCAATACAAAACGAAAAATATAGTATTATTAATGAATATTTTGAGTAATCTAATAAAAAATTAATCAATAGTTTTGTACATTTAAATTTCGAAAAATTGTCTGTAGTCTAGACGGGAAAAGAAGAAAAGGCAAAATTGAATGACAAGAGGGTCGAAAATAGAGAAGGATCACTAGGGTACCCCGGGTTAGTGACACCCGTTTGCCAAAGAGAGTAAACCCCTTGGGAAAAGGAAAAGATCACTAGGGCACCTCGGGATTGTGACACCCGTATTCACCTAAAGAAGGTGAGCCCCCTGATTGTCCGCAGTCGGATACCTTAAGTGATGAACCACGATTCAGCATACAAAGCGATTCTCGCCGAGTTCTCATCTAGACAGCTCAAGAAATGCTATCATCCTGCAAACATTAGACATCTCTTTGGTGGCACTGTCATCCTGGTATAGGAGGCATAATAGTAGACGCACGTATGCTACTCCATACCTTCTCTGCTGGTACGACACCAGAGCTCTAAAAGGATGAGATTTTAGAACCTTATGTACGGCTTTTTTGAGTTGTGAGAGATCAATTCGTTTTAATGTTGTTTAATGTGATTCATTAATGTGAATTGTTTTAATCGTTTAATCTGAGCACACAGAGCTAATTACTACACGATTATCTGGAATAAGAGGGTATTCGCCGTATGGTGTGGCCATTGAGGTGTATAGATCTCAATCTGACTTAGACCTTCTGTGATTCTCTAAGAGCCATTGAATGATGACAATCCACTACAAATCCCCTCTTTTGGAAAAATGTGAATTACTGCCCCAATTGTTGATCAGTATTCACATTAATAGTATGAGAGCACATTGTAAGGCTTAAATAAAATGTGGCCTATCTCTTATCAGATGAGAAATTTCGAGTTATGACGTATCGTACTTTGACCATTGTGGCTCATATTAGCAAATCAGCTTACGCTGAAACATTATGCTTTTTTTTTAATTTCCAGCCTTTCCTTACTGTATAATGTGTTACTATACCAAATTTTCAAGCAAAATGACAGATTTTGTTGAAATATCTATCTCATTTTTATGTGTGTTTTTAACTTTAATTTTGAGCATTATTGTGAAATATTAAAACTCGTGGAATATCTTAACATCGTCTGGAGAACAGCCTTTTAAAAAGGGCGAAGTGCACTGCCATTGAATTGATAAATCATCGGAAGTAAAAATTATTCAGTCCTGTTGACGTTCATCAGCAGAATGTGTAGATTACTGATATCATACATAAGGACATGTCTACAATTATTTCCAACATGCAAAACACCTCAAGGTATCCGACTACCCCAAAATCGGGAATTTTGCCAAAAATGGACAAATTAGTTTAGGATTTTATTTTATAGACCATCTTATTAGCTTTATAAAAATACCGTTTAATATTTTTCGTTTAGAACAAAAACTACAAGTGTTTTAGTAAAAGCAGATGCCATTACTTTAAGCAAGATATCATACTTTAAAACGCGTTTTACTCGAAATGTGTGAGTGTTTTTTTTTTTTTTTAAATACTGAAGGGGCCAGCAATTGCTAAAAAATTTTCAGAATAATTAACCGAATTTTTTTCTGTATGTTCTGTATAATAGTAGAAATGTTTTAACCTTCAAATTTATCAATCACTGTTGTTTTACTACAAAATTTACAATACTTTATGTTAATATAATCACTTATTCTAAGCAATATCATATAATAACTAAGATTAAGTGCTCTAGTTTTTGTAAAAATTAAAATCTCTTATTCTGAAGGTTACTTCAAAACCGAATAATATAGCAGCACATCAAAATTGAAAATTTGTTCACAAACTTTTGGTACAGTACGGGCCGCGTTTATGTTATTTTTTTGTCAATTTTTACCTATTTTTCCCGATTTTAATAATAATAATTTCTTTTTCACTTCTTAATTTTAGCATATTTTTCTTTAAATGTACTAAAAAAATCTAAAAAAACAAAAAAATTCACATATCTCCATTTTTTTAAGAAAAGTCGCAACCACAGTCGGATAACTTAAGTCTCCCTCGAACTCATTATTTTTCCGGAATCGTCACAGTACAGATGGACAGGGCAGTGTGAGGGCTTTCATTTCTACTCCCCCCTCCCCCCAATGATTTCTTATAAAAATATTTTCTTCTCAATTATTGCCACCCGACGGAAATTAATAGATTTTGAATGGCAATGTTAGTTACAGCTATATGCAAGGAATATTCCATTTTGAAAATTGTAATGGAACTAAACATTCCTTTATTTACATGTATGTGTACAGAAAACATTTCTAGTGTTACTTACCACCGTGTATGATGCAGTTGCGAACCGCAGCTACCTTTGACGTATAGTAGTCAGCATTATCAGACAAGCAATAATCTGTCAAATAACAGTTACAATTCGAGGCGTACTGTATACATGTTTCTGAATATGTGTGTGATTATTTTTTTATTTATTAAAGAATGAGATTTACTACCCGAGAAACCTGCTTGATCTTATCTCTTATGGAGTTTTCTGTATTTAGTGTTAAACAGTGATGTGTTTGCGAAATGCTCTGCAAATCTTTTTTTACACTTATAGTCACAATTAATACTATTTCGTTATTTTTAAATATTCCATCGATTTGGTTCGGCTTCCAGATACAAATTATCTTAACCTTCTCAAGGAAAATAATGTTTGAACCATAATTAAGCATTACGTTATTTCTACAAATTATTCAATTTGCCTTTTTGTTGTTATTCTTATTTTCCTTTTCTATAATTTAATCATTTATTTTCTATTGTTGCTAATACCACCTGCCTGATGGTATCAGAGGCCCACGAAATTCGTCACGGCAATTGGCTAGACGTATGTCTGTCGTTAGCCGTAGCTTTGAGCACCAAACAGGTGACTATGATATGGCTCGGTTTCACACTAGTTTTGAGGGAGAACATCCTGCAGGTGGTCAGGACCTCCCAGCTCTTTTTCCCTTTCCACCAACTTCTCGAGAGGATTTGTGACTCGACGAATATTTAGAGTACCCCCATGCCTCAAATGCCCTATTCAACTGCAAACCTCCATGCCTTTTCCGGGACTCGAACTCGGGCCCTACGACACAGCAGACAGCGTCAGTGACCACTATACTGATTAAGCAGCATTTTTATTTTTCTATTATGAATATTTATTCTACATTCAAAGTATAAGCATATCCTTTTATTTTTAGCGCGTTTTTCACGTAGTGGAACAAAAGCATTATTAGGACGCAAATTTCGTCTTCGTTCCATATTTTGTCGTACCTGTTTCTCAGCCAATAAGCAACCAATTGACCTCGGATTTTCGGCATTGGGTCGTATTTGTGCCCTAGATGAACCGAATCATATTTAAATTTTCCCATAGTTTTCCCGAATTTTCCTACAAATTTTATTGAATTTTGCTTTTTTTTTTGTTGCTTTTTTATAATGCTGATACAGATTTGTGTCATTATTTCTTTTCAGCTCAATAGTAATACATTTAGAGGAGTGGTACAGTACACTACTTTCTGTTAGTAAAAAGTTCATTAGTTGCATTATTGTAAAATACAACATGTGAAAAACGCGCTAAAATTACTTGGCCATGCCAATGATTGATATCTTGTTTTTCTTAACAGGCGAATTCAATATTTTTCAGTTCTTTTTGTTTTAATTATTATAATGAACAAATACATTAATTGAAATTATACAAATAATTAAAATTCTATATTTCAAATGTTATGTCGATTACAAAGCATAGATTATCACACACACACACACACACATTGTTTCTTATAAAACTGAAAACTCGTAGAGCTCTGTACAGGCATTAGAACATACCACTTTCCTGAAAATTACACCAAGACCCTTGTCCTTAGACTATTATAATTACAAACGAAGGGTGGAACTTTGATGGGACAGGGATTGACGAGTGGCTACTAATGAAGGTGAGGCTAATCTAGCACTGAGAGTGGGTTTGAGCGGACGGACGGACACGCGGTCACTTTTGGGACTTAAGACTCGTTACTCCCAGGAGCTATCATCAATCATATCTGTAATGTGTATCTGTCGGGGAAGGTGTCAAGACTTGGCGATAAATTGCTCATTTGGCTTATAGTATGACTGATGTGAAATATTTTGGTTTGATGGAATAACAAATGGTTATACATAACACAATTTTAGATTCAATAATTAAATTTCCAAAATCTTCCCTAATGTTGCTTTTTTGTACGATAATTATTTTTTTTAAAGAAAACTTATTTATATTCGATTTTTTTCTAATAATATATTAAGACCAGCTCTTTAATTTGTCGATCTCGATGAATGACAAGTGAAATGTTTAAAATTTCTATGCTGAATATAAGTATCTCAGTTTATAGACCAGAAGAGAGATGTTACGTATTTTATCCATAATTATGGGCCAAGTTTTTATATTAATTCAGTTTCTCCAACCGTTATTGAATTAGGTGATGGATGGAGATATTATTTAAAGGCTGTCCTCCTTACAACCAAATAATCCATTAAGTTCCTGTTAATTATACATACAGGCATCCCACGTATAATGCGGTACTTGTAAAATACGGTTTCGATATTACATGGTGCAAAATTTGCAATTATTATAACTCTGATTCGATATTACTTGCCACAAAACTTGAATTAATTTTGAACTGAATTAAGACTGCACAATACCCTATAAATTTCATAATTACTGAATTTTCTTGTGGTTCGTATCATTGAAAGGTTTCTCAAATTTCAGATTTGTTATCAAATCAGTTTCTTAAAATATTTGAAGTTTTATGAGCTATGGTTTTGGTTTCATTTTACAGTTTTTTTCCTCTCTTAAATTGAATTAATTAAAAATATTTTTGAGCACAATCAACTCTTTCAGTGTGAAACAGTTATATTTTCAATTTTCATTACTAAAATCATTTTAGCTTGATTATGTTTTGAGTTTCTTGAGTTCTCACAGTTAATTAAAAATGATTTCAAGGCCAATTTTTCTTTTAAAAATAGTTAATATAACTTAGAAGCTTTATCATTAATTTTTTCCTGTTGAGAAAATGCCATGGCCAAAACCTTCTCAGGTTGCCAAGAGAAACAATGTTTCGAAGAGATGGAATACTACTGTAAATGATGTATCAAAAAATTAGCCCTGAGCTGGTACTGCAATAAGAGTTCCGAATACATGTATTCTGAATTCAAGTATTGCAGTAAACCGGAATATTCCCATGGTGTACCAAACCACATTATAGATATGCAATGAAAACTTATTGTTAAACTGCTCCAATTTAAATATGAAAAAAAAATTTAATTTTATGTACAGATTTGGCGATTATTAGCTTAAGTTAGTATCATTTTTACTTTGTACATAAAGGCATTGTATTTGAGAATTTTGTAAAAATATTAGGTTAAGATTAAGCTGAATAACCTGTCGTAAAAAATGCTATCCATATTACGTAAAAATATATTTTGTATTAAAAAAAATCTTTAGACACATTTAATTAAAGTAATGTTTTAATGTAAAAACATTGGAAAATAACACATTAAAAATTAAAGTTTTATGGGCTTTATGAGTTTTTTGTTTGTTTTATGCCCTTACAAATTGTAAATGTATTTTTCTTATACTTTCAGTTTTGAAGGTATAAGTGTTTTATAATCTCTAAGGCTTTTTTTCTGTTCCTCATAGGATCTTGAAATTTTTTATACATATTTCCAAACGTATGTTCTATAAAAGCTAGTATGGATTTAGGGCTCTGAACATTATATTTTTTTATAAACATTCTCGAATTATTGTTTTAAAAATTGTTTTTTATTCAGGTTCAGCCAGAAAAAAATATTACAAATCAACAAGGGAACAGATATTCAAAATCATATTAACCTTTGTTTGTAATAATCTAAGAAACATAAAGCACTTAAAATGACTGAATTTTTTTTAAAAATTGAGCATTTTACAAAAGTTTGAAAAACTTCAAAAATTCTAAGCTTTTTAATATTGTAAACTAATGGCTGATTAAACTTTCAAAATCAATTTAATATTATCTGAATATAAAACAAATTTTCACCGTTACTATCTCAAAAATCTGTTTTTGAAAAAAGGCACTGTGTAGCCTTAAAATGTTACAGTTTCAAACCAGTAAACTTGGAAACAACTATCCCCACATTCAATTTCTTTTGAAAATAAGAAAATTTTCTTAAGAATGCAATTTTTTTGAAAAATATCTTGTTTTTTTAGCAGGAATTGCAAAGTTTTAATTAATGAAAGTACACAAAAGATAGAGCAAATACCAATAAAAAAATAAAGGGTAAGATAAGAGTTATATTCAAATTTACATGGATAGATAAGATATACTACAGATATGTCCAGTACATATAAATAGTTAATAGGAACAACATGTAAAAAAAAAGTCACAAAATATTTTTGTAAAATTTGAATTTGTTATTCGTTATCGGCGATGGACCGAGTAATTTCTTACCATTATCAACCGACACCTATTCTCCTAAATTCCAAACCCCGCCAACGACAGGACAGAGCCTCAGCAGATTTATCGTGCAGTAGTCCTCGTACACGAGTTTTCTGTGGTACAAGGCGTCGAACCCGCGTCGACAATGCTACCAACAATATGAAGACCATTATTTATGGATTATCACGGCCACTTGAAATAACCCTACGGACTATAATCTACATTTACCAAATTTTCAAATGTCCTGATAAAATACGCGAGTTTCAAATAATATTTCAAACAGAGAAAAATAGGAAATTTATATCTTATGCTAGAGGTTTTCCCCTATCCCAAATCACACTCCCCACTATATCAAATTTTTAATTAACAAAACCATTTAAATAAAAGCATGGTACTAATTATAGGTATAAAAAATTATATTTAAATTGTTACAGTACTGTCAACTTAAAGCAACAATTCTAAACCTTGGAATTCATTCATTTCATTATGAAGTTAAAATCGAAATATGAAGCACAAGCAATACATATAATAAATAAAAGCATTTAATATTTAAATTAAAAACTTACATCTCTCATTTAGCTTTTTTCATTCAATATTTTCCAGCGGCAGCGAGAGATGCTCCACAGAAACTCAGTTTAAATGACTTCTTGATAAACAATGTTGGCTTCATTCATTATTTAAAGTTGTTTGTTTATATTCGAGTTCTGGAAGAATTAGATTCAACAAAGGCTGTTATCAACTTTGTTGATTGTTAACGTATTATGTGTTTTCGGGCTGACAACGTTTTTATATAACATTCATTTATTCTTTGTTAGTATTGCCTTTATATGCAATGCTAAGATCACTGATCCACGCAATTTTAAATCACAGTCTAGCCATGAGGAAGGTACTTGAACACGTATATCAAATCACCACTTGAGTACTTCAAAATTATCCTCAACATGGCTGTTATCATTAGAGGAACAAGGACTTGAGTGAGTGAATATTAACGTCGCACTGGTTGGTCATCTACACGAGGACATTTGGCAACGGATTTCGTCATTTTGAACCATGGTGAAATGACAAGGGCTTGAGAGAGTGAATATTAACGTCACACTTTTCAGCTACACAAGGGCTTTTGTAGACGCACCTCGTCATTTTGAACCATGGTCAAGTGACGAGGACGACACCTGAGCTCACACCACTGTCTCCTAAAACCTCACCACACCAACGGGAGGACGTTTGAGCCTCGACTAATTTAATGTGTGCATCGCGCCACTACACGGCGTGTCTTTAGTGGTACTGGGATCGAATTCATGACATGTCTGCCATGATCCGATACCTGGACCACTTGGCTACCACAGCCACAGAGCTTGAGAGAGAGAAAGAGGGAGAGTTACATTAACATGCACTATAAGGCTGAACGAGTGGTCGTGGTAGCCTAGTGGCCAAGGTAACGAACTCGTGGCAGACATGTCATGAGTTCGAGCCCCGTGCCGCTGGACCCACCGTGTACGGGAGCAATGTACGTTAAATCTGTCGTGAGCTCGAACGTCTTCTTGTTGGAGAGGTGTGGTAATTAAGAGAGGGATGAGAATTCAGGTGTCGTCTACGTCACTTGACCATGGTTCAAAATGACGAGGTCCGTCGCCAAAAACCCTCGTGTAGCTGAACATTGCGACGTCAGTATTCACTCTCTCTCATAAGACTGCACGAGGGCTATTGGTGACGGACCTCATAATTTTGAACTCTGGTCAAGTGACGAGGACGACACCTGAATCATCCCTCTCAAAGAACTTCCACACCACATAAAGGGAGGATGTTTGAGACTCAACAGATTAAACATTTATCAGCCCTATCTGCCCGGTGGGTCTTCAGTGGGCTAGGCTCGAACTCATGACAAGCCAACCACGGGATTTTGACCACTAGAATCATTTCCGTACTGAAGTAACGCCAGCCACTAGTTTAGCTGATAGATGGATTTCTATAATTCTTTTTTTTTGTTTGATTTTTATTAGCTTTACTTTAACACTTGAGAAAATTTATTAGTGACAAGAACGAATTCGTATACCTTTCTCCAATTTCATCTTCCTTTCTTGATATATCTTCTTAAAAAGGAAACATTGTTGCTGTTGTTTCTATGCAACCAACATAACGAATTTATCGTAACTGAACATTTTGTTCGTTCATTCGGGGTTACTCGTTATATCGGGGTCCAAACAAAATACAAATTTTTGTACGTACTTTTTAGAAATTAATAATAATCAATTACGCACAAAGTATATTGTTACGTAGATCGGGGTTCGAGGATTTTATGCAAAATCAGTTGCAAAGAACAAGAAAGTTCTTTAACAGCGATGATAATTTATTGCCGAAAATCAATCCTTGAAACACAGCATTCAACAGCAAAATTCGCAGAATGAATATCAGAAGGATTTCACTCCTTCAATAGCACTTAGACATAATTATCAGTATCTAAAAATACACGTATATATAAGCTTATTCACGATCAAGGCAAGTTCACTAATCGCTAGTCAAAACCAGACTCGCTACTCACTGGTGGAAATTAGAGTGACTGTTCGAAACTTCTGGAAAGATGCGCTCGCGTCATAGATCGTGAAATTAGTAGATTTCTCTACTAATTTCTAGAAGAATCCAGAGGGTCCCGAACTCGTCAATTTGGTCACTAATGTTGCCAACTTGGTCGCCCAAAATGATGCCAACTTGGCTCTATCGCCATTGAATCGCCATTTTCACGTAAGGTACGGCGTTGCTTATGAATATTACAATTTTAACATGAAATAAATATAGCATAGAGTAATATAAAGGCATTGCACATCCAAATACAAATTATTTACATTATTTTATACAAAATTCGTAACAATATCTATAGTTAGAAATTACACAGTTTTTATTCGGCAACTAAAAGCACTTCTAGAGAATAAATAAGCACCATTTAATTGGAAATTTTAAAATGCTAATAGATATTTTTGATTTCTTGGTTTCTTCTTTCTTACTGAACTCGAAAGAGCTCTTTTTCAACTTCATGCAGAGAAGAAAATACCGCGTCTTTTACATCCCGCTGCTTACGCATAAGAAAATTGGTTGGAATAGGAGAATTTTTTTTGGTGTACATGACGTCTTAAGAGCCAAATATCCAAAAGTGAAATTTTTTTATGGCGATAACTTTTGATCTAATGCGAATTATGAAAAACGCCACATGTATTCATGATCAGCGTCGGATTTTAAAATAAAAAAATTGAGTTTGGTTGAATTAGGAGTTAGAAATTTTTTCGGTGTTCATGACGTCTCAGCCAAATATCCAAAAAATGTGCAAAATTTTATTGCAATAACTTTTGATCTAATTGGAATTTTGAGAAGCCCCACATGTATTCGTGATCAGCGTCGGATTTTAAGATAAAAAAATTGAGTTTGTTTGGAATAGGAGTTAGAAATTTTTTTGGTGTACAAGACGTCTCAAGAGCCAAATATCCAAAAAATGTGAAATTTTTTTATTGCAATAACTTTTGATCTAATTCGAATTTCGAAAAGCGCCACATGTATTCGTGATCAGCGTCGGATTTTAAAATAAAAAAATTGAGTTTGGTTGGAATAGGAGTTAGAAAGGTGTGTGTCATGAACACCGAAAAAATTTCTTCCTATTCCAACCAAATTCAATTTTCTTATGTAAAATCCGACGCTGATCACGAATACATGTAGCGCTTTTCAAAATTTCAATTGGATCAAAAGTTATTGTAATAAAAAATTTTCACATTTTTTGGATATTTGGCCGAGATGTCATGTACACCGAAAAATTTCTAACTCCTATTCCAACCAAACTCAATTTTCTTATGTTCAAATCCGACGCTGATTACGAATACATGTGGCGCTTTTCAAAATTCTAATTAGATAAAAAGTTATTGCAATAAAAAATGTACACATTTTTTGGATATTTGGCAGGGGAGACGTCATGAACAGGGAAACAATTTCTAACTCCTATTCCTACCAAACTCAATTTTCTCATGTAAAAACCGACGCTGATCACGAATACATGTAGCGCTTTTCAAAATTTCAATTAGATCAAAAGTTATTGCAATAAAAAATTTTCACATTTTTTGGATATTTGGGAGGAGAGACGTCATGAACAGGGAAAAAATTTCTCCTATTCCAACCAAACTCAATTTTCTTATGTAAAATCCGACGCTGATCACGAATACATGTCTCCTCAGTCAAATATCCAAAAAATGTGCAAATTTTTTATTGCAATAACTTTTGATCTAATTGGAATTTTGAGAAGCACCACATGTATTCGTGATCAGCGTCGGATTTTAAGATAAAAAAATTGAGTTTGTTTGGAATAGGAGTTAGAAAGGTGTGTGTCATGAACACCGAAAAAATTTCTTCCTATTCCAACCAAATTCAATTTTCTTATGTAAAATCCGACGCTGATCACGAATACATGTAGCGCTTTTCAAAATTTCAATTGGATCAAAAGTTATTGTAATAAAAAAATTTCACATTTTTTGGATATTTGGCCGAGACGTCATGTACACCGAAAAATTTCTAACTCCTATTCCAACCAAACTCAATTTTCTTATGTTCAAATCCGACGCTGATTACGAATACATGTGGCGTTTTTCAAAATTCTAATAAGATAAAAAGTTATTTCAATAAAAAATGTACACATTTTTTGGATATTTGGCAGGGGAGACGTCATGAACAGGGAAACAATTTCTAACTCCTATTCCAACCAAACTCAATTTTCTCATGTAAAATCCGACGCTGATCACGAATACATGTAGCGCTTTTCAAAATTTCAATTAGATCAAAAGTTATTGCAATAAAAAATTTTCACATTTTTTGGATATTTGGGAGGAGAGACGTCATGAACAGGGAAAAGATTTCTAACTCCTATTCCAACCAAACTCAATTTTCTTATGTAAAATCCGACGCTGATCACGAATACATGTCTCCTCAGTCAAATATCGAAAAAAAGTGAAAATTTTTTATTGCAATAACTTTTGATCTAATTCGAATTATGAAAAGCGCCACATGTATTCGTGATCAGTGTCGGATTTTAAAATAAAAAAATTGAGTTTGGTTGGAATAGCAGTTACAAATTTTTTCGATGTTTATGACGTCTCCTTAGCCAAATGTCTAAAAAATGTGTTTTTATTGCAATAACTTTAGATGTAATTGGAATTCTGAAAAGCGCTACATGTATTCGTGATCAGCGTCGGAATTTACATAAGAAAATTGAGTTTGGTTGGAATAGGAGAAACTTTTTTGGTGTACATGACGTCTCAAGAGCCAAATATCCAAAAGTGAAATTTTTTTATAGTGATAACTTTTGATCTAATTCGAATTTCGAAAAGCGCCACATGTATTCGTGATCAGCGTCGGATTTTAAAATAAAAAAATTGAGTTTGGTTGGACGACGCTGATCCGAAACAATGACGAAAATCCGACGCTGATCACGAATACATGTAGCGCTTTTCAAAATTTCAATTGGATCAAAAGTTATTGCAATAAAACATTTTCACATGTTTTGGATATTTGGCTGAGACGTCATGTACACCGAAACAATTTCTAACTCCTATTCCAAAAAACTCAATTTTCTTATGTTGAAATCCGACGCTGATCACGAATACATGTGGCGCTTTTCAAAATTCCAATTAGATCAAAAGTTATTGCAATAAAAAAATTTCACATTTTTTGGACATTTGGCTGGGGAGACGTCATGAACGAATGAATGAATGTTGGGTTTAATGGGGCAAGAGCCGATTTCGGCTAAGCTGCGCCAATCAATCGTTAAAATATTAAAAATCCATTTAAAATACTCAAAATATAGTTAAAAGTTCACAAAAAAATAAGTAACAAGCAGATTTTGGTGGGGCACACACCCCACCAAGTCAGACGTTTAAAACATTTCAGAAAAAGAAAATCAAAATATTTTATATTCCAGTAAAAACAAGTGCTAATAAGTTTTTGGTGGGGATTATACCCCCACCAAGTCCGATAAGTATGATTCAATCGCGCCCCTTCCGGTGCTTGGTCAGAGTTAAATATTTTTTTTCCATAACTTCTGCTTCTTCTGCTTCAACATCATATATGAGCATGTCATTTTCTTCTTCTTCGGAAGTCTGTACTGGAGAACTCATTATCGGTATGCGTGGTGCCATTTTTATATGTAGAGCTGTTTCATTTATTTTTCGTAGTAGCTTTTTCGTTCTTGCTCGAGATTTTGTGTGTTTCCTTTTTGAATATTGTATTATACCTGCTGAAGGGGGTCGAATACGGGAGTTGTATGGGGAAGCAGATATATTTGATGAAGTTTCCATAGGGCTGAACATAGGGTTGGTGGTGGTAAGTACTGAATTAGAAATAGGAGTCGGTGGCTGAGTTTCTGACACTGTAGTGGCTATTGTTGAGGGCAAGAGGTGTGCTTGGGTTGAAGTTGATGTGGAAACAGCAGGAGTGGATGTTGGTATATCTGGTTTTGGGAGGGATGAAATTAAGTAAATTTAAAGGTGGACATTTTATTTTTGTTATATCTTCGTCTGTCTGTGTGGCACTGTTTATAGTAGAGGATTTGGCAGCTTGAGCGTAAGTTTGAGTTAACTGTGGAACTATTAATTTTCGTGCTTCTGCATGATATATTTCTATTGGTTTTAATAGCTTGGATTTCTTTTTCATTCCACTTTGGGCATACTTTTGAATCTGATTGATGGGTTTGGGAACAATTAACACATTTCGGCTCTAGTGTACAATCCGTGGAAGAATGCCCAACGGATGCACATCTAGAGCATGTCAATTGACCGCGGCAGGAAGTTTGAGAATGTCCGAACCTCTGACTTGAAACAGCGCAGAGGATTCGGGATGCACGAACGTATTCTGCAGAAGGTATCTAGCTTTTATTGTACCTGGAAGATTCGGGCTATTGAAAGTTTAAATCAAATGTTTCGTAGGAATAATGGCGGCATCTTTTTTAATCGTAATTCTTCTGACTTGAATAACACCCTGATCAGAAAATCCATCAAGAATTTCTGACTCAGGGGTGGTCAACAGGTCAGGTTCAGATATGACACCTCGGCTTGAGTAACTGTAAGTGTAGAATCGAGAAATGTTTTTGCAGACAGATAAGATTTCGATTGAATAGCTGATTTTGTTTCAACAAGTAAATCACCAGATCGCATTTTTTTAACCGATTTTGGTTCACCGATTGCTTGGAGGGCTTTGAAAATCGCAAAAGGGGATTTTCTGGACATTTCATTGTTGGTTAACGACAAGATGAAAAAGCGTGAAGTACTGGCAATATGTTCAATGGTATGAAATTTGGGTAAAACAAGGCACATCAGAATTGGATCCATAGGCACGTGAAAAACTACGTTCTGGAGTGCCTCCACCCACCACGGAGTCCAACAAGGGAGGCAGTGTGCCGGTCATCTGGCAAAAGCCAGGCACGGCGCTTACCTGAAGTACACCCAGAATATAATGCTACAGCATCAGGGCGAGGATCCAACGGGTAAACACGCCACCCCTTATCTGCAGCACTAACCCTACAGCAATGTCTCTGATGAGACATCACCAGCCGATTGACAGGAGCGGGCTCGCTCCTGCCACCCGTCTACAGCGAAGCGTGGGCCAAAGGGAACGCAAAAGGTATCCCCAGGACACCATTTTCCTCCTTACGGGACGCCGCACACGGCAAACATGCAGGTCGGAAAACCAACGTTGTTAGTAAGAAAACAAAGAAATAAGACGAACATTAAAATAAATTGTCGAAAAAAAATAATAAACGAATTTAACGCAATACAAAACGAAAAATATAGTATTATTAATGAATATTTTGAGTAATCTAATAAAAAATTAATCAATAGTTTTGTACATTTAAATTTCGAAAAATTGTCTGTAGTCTAGACGGGAAAAGAAGAAAAGGGAAAATTGAATGACAAGAGGGTCGAAAATAGAGAAGAATCACTAGGGTACCCCGGGTTCGTGACACCCGTTTACCAAAGAGAGTAAACCCCTTGGGAAAAGGAAAAGATCACTAGGGCACCTCGGGATTGTGACACCCGTACTCACCTAAAGAAGGTGAGCCCCCTGAGGGGTCGCAAACAGTCGGATACCTTAAGTGATGAACCACGATTCAGCATACAAAGCGATTCTCGCCGAGTTCTCATCTAGACAGCTCAAGAAATGCTATCATCCTGCAAACATTAGACATCTCTTTCGTGACACTGTCATCCTGGTATAGGAGGCATAATAGTGGACGCACGTATGCTACTCCATACCTCTGCTGCTACGACACCAGAGCTCTAAAAGGATGAGATTTTAGAACCTTATGTACGGCTTTTTTGAGTTGTGAGAGATCAATTCGTTTTAATGTTGTTTAATGTGATTCGTTAATGTGAATTGTTTTAATCAATTCGTTTAATCTGAGCACACAGAGCTGATTACTACACGATTATCTGGAATAAGAGGGTATTCGCCGTATGGTGTGGCCATCGAGGTGTATAGATCTCAATCAGACCTTCTGTGATTCTCTAAGAGCCATTGAATGATGACAATCCACTACAAGATTTAAAATCCCCTCTTTTGGAAAAATGTGAATTACTGCCCCAATTGTTGATCAGTATTCACATTAATAGTATGAGAGCACATTGTAAGGCTTAAATAAAATGTGGCCTATCTCTTATCAGATGAGAAATTTCGAGTTATGACGTATCGTACTTTGACCATTGTGGCTCTTATTTGCAAATCAGCTTACGCTGAAACATTATGCTTTTTTTTAATTTCCAGCCTTTCCTTACTGTATAATGTGTTACTATACCAAATTTTCAAGCAAAATGACAGATTTTGTTGAAATATCTATCTCATTTTTATGTGTGTTTTTAACTTTAATTTTGAGCATTATAGTGTATAATAATGTAATATATATACACTGTGAAATGTTAAAACTCGTGGAATATCTTAACATCGTCTGGAACAGCCTTTTAAAAGGGCGAAGTGCACTAACAGCCATTGAATTGATCGGAAGTAAAAATTATTCAGTCATGTTGACGTTCATCAGCAGAATGTGTAGATTACTGATATCATACATAAGGACACAATTATTTCCAACATGCAAAGCACCTCAAGGTATCCGACTACCCCAAAATCGGGAATTTTGCCAAAAATGGACAAATTAGTTTAGGATTTTATTTTATAGACCATCTTATTAGCTTTATAAAAATACCGTTTAATATTTTTCGTTTAGAACAAAAACTACAAGTGTTTTAGTAAAAGCAGATGCCATTACTTTAAGCAAGATATACTTTAAAACGCGTTTTACTCGAAATGTGTGAGTGTTTTTTTTTTTTTTAAATACTGAAGGGGCCAGCGATTGCTAAAAAAGTTTTCAGAATAATTAACCGAATTTTTTTCTGTATGTTCTGTATAATAGTAGAAATGTTTTAACCTTCAGATTTATCAATCACTGTTGTTTTACTACGAAATTTACAATACTTTATGTTAATATAATCACTTATTCTAAGCAATATCATATAATAACTAAGATTAAGTGCTCTAGTTTTTGTAAAAATTAAAATCTCTTATCCTGAAGGTTACTTCAAAACCGAATAATATAGCAGCACATCAAAATTGAAAATTTGTTCACAAACTTTTGGTACAGTACGGGCCGCGTTTATGTTATTTTTTTGTCAATTTTTAATCATTTTTTCCTATTTTTAGTAATAATTTATTTTGCTCTTCTTAATTTAGCATATTTTTCTTAAAATGTACTAAACAAATCAAAAGACAACAAAAAATCCCTATATCTCCATTTTTTAAAAAAAGTTGTAAGTAGTCGGATACTTTAATAGTGAGTCGTAGAAGTCTTATAACAGTCATAGAAATCCTGGTACGAAGTTGATACAGATTACGTAGCAGACGTTGAATAGTGATTTCTCGTTTTATGCCATTCAATACATTTTCGGATTGAAGCAGGTCTGGTGAAGATACCAAGACCATAGAAAATTAAAGTGTATCTACAACATGTCGATAGAGACAACAGCAGCATGTATGGGAACATTGCTTGTTGGAAAAGGAGTTGAAACAGGGCGTTCAGTAACAGGATGGCAACTGGTTGCAGCATCTCTCGAACATTAAGTTGACCAGTCAAAAGGCCCCCGTTAGGGAAACCAAAAGGTTTTCAGCATCATAATTGCAGTCTACACTATGACGCCAGGTCTTCCAGACCCATGATTTTACTGGATCTTGAGCTGACTACGCTCTCAACACATGGATTTGATTTTATCTACACTAAGACAAGCGTGTCGTTGATGAAGACAAAATCAATGCAATCCGACGAATCCATGCTCGTTTAAGCATGACGCCATTCCTACCATTGACGATGATGAGTTAAAAAAACTAATCATCGTAACCTACATAAGCCAAGTCCTTCGCTTGTGAAGCCATCAAAATAATTTATGGAATGATGCAGAGTTTTCCAAGGATGAAAACAGAGATATAGTTCCCTACTCTCCAAACTTTCACACCATGCCAATATGAAAACTTTTAGATAAATTTAAAGGGCATCAACCCCTTTACACTTCAGGGTCTTTAAAGGCACCTGAAATCAAAGACAACGTCGGCCACGAGTTCGCGATCATGACCTTTCGGCTAATGCTGCTACATTTCATTTTTGGATATATGGAGTGAGTTTTTAAGCATAGCACTCTAAAGGAACACGAATGCTACTGGCGACGGACCTCATAGCTTGAATAAAGTGGTAAGGGCGACACCAGAGATGGCACCTGCTCTCTAAACTACCACAACACGCCAATAGAAAGCTTTTGAGTTCTACATATTTAGCATATATAAGCGCCTCTACACTGGGGGTCTTCAGTGGCACTAAGAACTCATGAAACGCCTACCCTCAGTCCGTGACCATGACCCCTTGGCTGCCACGACCACTTTGGATAAATGGAAACAAGTCATAAAGTGAGATTTTGAAACATATTGAAAATATGAATGCGATATCACATACTATTATTCAAATAATTTCAAATATTTTTTTCATTTTACTTACAGGTTTCCTTAGATTGGCAATGATGTGTGACAACATCACTCAGAGTGAGGATATCCGTTGTTGTGAGTACCGTTACAGTGACACCGCTGTCCACAAACACTTATACAGGGTGTCTCAGATTTATTGGGACAAACTTTATGGGAAGTTAGGGGACATCAAAAGGATTCAGATTTGCATGCAACCCATGGTTGTGGAAACACCTTCTTTTGATACTAGGTGGCGCTAATCACAAGATCATTGGAGGAAACAGACCTGCATTAACGCAGTCATTTGAGCTGTCATTACCCTCAGAACAATATGGAACGTTTTACAAACAGCGAGCGAGCAGATATGCATCTCATTTAGGGATTGGCAGAAGGACATGCACGATCAGCAGAATGATTGTATCGCGAAAGATACCTATAAATAGGTGCAACGGACCACCGAATTTCTCAGTTTATGTGAATGTGGATTATTATGAGGTAATAGGCATAGAGAGGGTAGGATACGAGTGACTCGAGCTCATAGCATGACTCAGCTTTGATCAATAACTTTTTCAGATGATCTCAGTCTGGTGATTCTTTGTTCCTTGTTGTTGCCCTAGTACTTTCCCATTATGTTTCCGACTATGAGTTGGTTTGCAAATTTGAATCATTGTGACGTCCCCCCAATCCCCTTAAAATTTGTCCCAATAATTTTGGGACACCCTGAAAAATAAATGCGAAGCATTTAGAAAGTCATGTTTTTTTAACACTTTTATAAGCTTCACTTGTATGTGACGGAATCTTTGAACTCAATTTCTACTCACTTTAAAAGGTCAGAATAATTCAAAATTTTGTACACTTGTCCAGGACCGATGACAATACAATAATTTCATAATTTTGTCCCGTTGTCCTGATCATGATCAACGATTTCCTTTTTTCAGATCCCATCCCGCATCTGGCGAATCAATTTAGATTCCATTTCCAGATTTGGCGACTAATTCCAGATATTGGTGATTAATTCCAGATTTGGCGATCAAAAGATTGTTACAACTTAGTTCGATTAACTATAAAAGGGTGTTTTTATAGTTTTTTTAAACTAAATCCCCCCCCCCCCAGTATTTAAGTTTTTTCAGCAAAGTTGCATGGCTATTTTCTCATTTTATTTACCTCAAACACCAAAAATGCTGCTACTGCGAAATACTTACAGTTGAAATCCGCAGTTTAATCTTTTTATACCTAAATCTTTTTTTTTTAAATAAAGTTTAACAATTCAAATCCAACTCTTAAAACTGTGCTTTCAAAAAAGAAATCCTTTCCTTTTTCTCACAGTTATACTCAAGTGTGACATCTCAAAAGTACATCAGTAAACAACAGGGATTTGGTGCAAATGGATAAAGCGCGGTTAGGACCCGAACAAGGAGTTCGATTTCTGTTTTCGTTTCATATCCCACCCCACCACCCTCATCTATTTCCCTCCATCCTCCCTTACAAAGAAAAAAGAAGCGAAAAAAATCCATACTACCCATCTTGCTACTCCTAGATAAAGGAAAACGGGAAAAACTGGAAGAGGTACCTCGCTATTTTCTCGCGAACGCATGGGACCCCCGAGGCATATTCCCATAAATTCTCACTTTGGGCTGAATAAGGAAGTAATCCAACATAAAAAGACGAAGAAAAAAAATCTTTGCTTGTTTATATTTCTTATTTATTTTCTCCCTTTTTGTTTTTTTAAATATATAATCGCGTTCTAGACAGTTTCTTGTCCCTAATAAATTCTGTATTTTTCAATTTGCACGGCATCTTCCTCTCCAACGAGTCTACGGAGAGGGCAGGAGGTAGAATAAAAAATTATTTATCGGGAAAATAAATTTTGATTGCGTAATGGCCGATGATACTCTCACGAGATAAAAAGATTTTTTCAGGGAATTATTTTTGATGCAATAAAACACTTCCCGGTAAGAAACGCGTTACTGTCTTATTCATCCTAAGATAGAGGGAGGGAAGGGGAGCAACATAAAACTTATTAAAAAAGGTTATTTTTTAACATGAATTAGGGTTCTAAAAAATTAACTCTCACACTTTACTGAAGTTTAATGCTTTTTGAAAATAATTCAATACTATTTTTTCTCTCTCTGCATATATTCCGGTAGCTTTATAGTTTTTAAGACATCATCATCAGCATAAAAAAAGAAATAATTAGGAAACACATAATAACGAGTACGAAAAAAACAGTATTACTGGAGGAAGGTATCAGCATTTTTAGCTTCAAGCAGTGTTAAAAACAACAATTTATGTAAAATAATTTTTAATGTGACTTTTTAATTAATTGTTATCTATAAAAAAAGGAAACTTATTTTTTTTATCTTAATAATACATACTTATACGTGCATACAGACGAACGCCGATTTAACGAATTTATCGTAACTGAACATTTTGTTCGTTCATTCGGGGTTACTCGTTATATCGGGGTCCAAACAAAATACAAATTTTTTGTACGTACTTTTTAGAAATTAATAAATCAATTACGCACAAAGCATATTGTTACGTAGATCGGGGTTCGAGAATTTTATGCAAAATCAGTTGCAAACAACAAGAAAGTTCTTTAACAGCGATGATAATTTATTGCCGAAAATCAATCCTTGAAACACAGCATTCAACAGCAAAATTCGCAGAATGAATATCAGAAGATTTCACTCCTTCAATAGCACTTAGACATAATTATCAGTATCTAAAAATACACGTATGTATAAGCTTATTCACGATCAAGGCAAGTTCACTAATCGCTAGTCAAAACCAGACTCGCTACTCACTGGTGGAAATTAGAGTGACTGTTCGAAACTTCTGGAAAGATGCGCTCGCGTCATAGATCGTGAAATTAGTAGAGAAATCTACTAATTTCTAGAAGAATCCAGAGGGTCCCGAACTCGTCAATTTGGTCACTAATGTTGCCAACTTGGTCGCCCAAAATGATGCCAACTTGGCTCTATCGCCAAGTTCCCATTGAATCGCCATTTTCACGTAAGGTACGGCGTTGCTTATGAATATTACAATTTTAACATGAAATAAATATAGCATAAATTAAAAGGCATTGCACATCCAAATACAAATTATTTACATTATTTTATACAAAATTCGTAACAATATCTATAAGAAATTACACAGTTTTTATTCGGCAACTAAAAGCACTTCTAGAGAATAAATAAGCACCATTTAATTGGAAATTTTAAAATGCTAATAGATATTTTTGATTTCTTGGTTTCTTCTTTCTTACTGAACTCGAAAGAGCTCTTTTTCAACATGCAGAGAAGAAAATACCGCGTCTTTTACATCCCGCTGCTTACGCATAAGAAAATTGAGTTTGGTTGGAATAGGAGAAACTTTTTTGGTGTACATGACGTCTCAAGAGCCAAATATCCAAAAGTGAAATTTTTTTATTGCGATAACTTTTGATCTAATGCGAATTATGAAAAACGCCACATGTATTCATGATCAGAGTCGGATTTTAAAATAAAAAAATTGAGTTTGGTTGTAATAGGAGTTAGAAATTTTTTCGGTGTTCATGACGTCTCAGCCAAATATCCAAAAAATGTGCAAATTTTTTATTGCAATAACTTTTGATCTGATTGGAATTTTTAGAAGCACCACATGTATTCGCGATCAGCGTCGGATTTAAGATAAAAAAATTGAGTTTGTTTGGAATAGGAGTTAGAAATTTTTTTGGTGTACAAGACGTCTCAAGAGCCAAATATCCAAAAAATGTGAAATTTTTTTATTGCAATAACTTTTGATCTAATTCGAATTTCGAAAAGCGCCACATGTATTCGTGATCAGCGTCGGATTTTAAAATAAAAAAATTGAGTTTGGTTGGAATAGGAGTTAGAAAGGTGTGTGTCATGAACACCGAAAAAATTTCTTCCTATTCCAACCAAACTCAATTTTCTTATGTAAAATCCGACGCTGATCACAAATACATGTAGCGCTTTTCAAAATTTCAATTGGATCTAAAGTTATTGCAATAAAAAATTTTCACATTTTTTGGATATTTGGCTGAGACGTCATGTACACCGAAAAAATTTCTAACTCCTATTCCAACCAAACTCAATTTTCTTATGTTAAAATCCGACGCTGATCACGAATACATGTGCCGCATTTCAAAATTCTAATTAGATCAAAAGTTATTGCAATAAAAAATTTTCACATTTTTTGGATATTTGGCTGAGGAGACGTCATGAACAAAAAAATTTCTAATTCCTATTCCAAAAAACTCAATTTTCTTATGTTGAAATCCGACGCTGATCACGAATACATGTGGCGCTTTTCAAAATTCCAATTAGATCAAAAGTTATTGCAATAAAAAAATTTCACATTTTTTGGACATTTGGCTGGGGAGACGTCATGAACGAATGAATGAATGTTGGGTTTAATGGGGCAAGAGCCGATTTCGGCTAAGCTGCGCCAATCAATCGTTAAAATATTAAAAATCCATTTAAAATACTCAAAATATAGTTAAAAGTTCACAAAAAAATAAGTAACAAGCAGATTTTGGTGGGGCACACCCCACCAAGTCAGACGTTTAAAACATTTCAGAAAAAGAAAATCAAAATATTTTATATTCCAGTAAAAACAATTGCTAATAAGTTTTTGGTGGGGATTACCCCCACCAAGTCCGATAAGTATGATTCAATCGCGCCCCTTCCGGTGCTTGGTCAGAGTTAAATATTTTTTTTCCATAACTTCTGCTTCTTCTGCTTCAACATCATATATGAGCATGTCATTTTCTTCTTCGGAAGTCTGTACTGGAGAACTCATTATCGGTATGTGTGGTGCCATTTTTATATGTAGAGCTGTTTCATTTATTTTTTGTAGTAGCTTTTTCGTTCTTGCTCGAGATTTTGTGTGTTTCCTTTTTGAATATTGTATTATACCTGCTGAAGGGGGTCGAATACGGGAGTTGTATGGGGAAGCATATTTGATGAAGTTTCCATAGGGCTGAACATAGGGTTGGTGGTGGTAAGTACTGAATTAGAAATAGGAGTCGGTGGCTGAGTTTCTGACACTGTAGTGGCTATTGTTGAGGGCAAGAGGTGTGCTTGGGTTGAAGTTGATGTGGAAACAGCAGGAGTGGATGTTGGTATATCTGGTTTTGGGAGGGATGAAATTAAGTAAATTTAAAGGTGGACATTTTATTTTTGTTATATCTTCGTCTGTCTGTGTGGCACTGTTTATAGTATTGGCAGCTTGAGCGTAAGTTTGAGTTAACTGTGGAACTATTAATTTTCGTGCTTCTGCATGATATATTTCTATTGGTTTTAATAGCTTGGATTTCTTTTTCATTCCACTTTGGGCATACTTTTGAATCTGATTGATGGGTTTGGGAACAATTATTTCTGCTCTAGTGTACAATCCGTGGAAGAATGCCCAACGGATGCACATCTAGAGCATGTCAATTGACCGCGGCAGGAAGTCAGAGAATGTCCGAACCTCTGACACTTGAAACAGCGCAGAGGATTCGGGATGCACGAACGTATTCTGCAGAAGGTATCTAGCTTTTATTGTACCTGGAAGATTCGGGCTATTGAAAGTTAAAATCAAATGTTTCGTAGGAATAATGGCGGCATCTTTTTTAATCGTAATTCTTCTGACTTGAATAACACCCTGATCAGAAAATCCATCAAGAATTTCTGACTCAGGGGTGGTCAACAGGTGAGGTTCAGATATGACACCTCGGCTTGAGTAACTGTAAGTGTAGAATCGAGAAATGTTTTTGCAGACAGATAAGATTTCGATTGAATAGCTGATTTTGTTTCAACAAGTAAATCACCAGATCGCATTTTTTTAACCGATTTTGGTTCACCGATTGCTTGGAGGGCTTTGAAAATCGCAAAAGGGGATTTTCTGGACATTTCATTGTTGGTTAACGACAAGATGAAAAAGCGTGAAGTACTGGCAATATGTTCAATGGTATGAAATTTGGGTAAAACGAGGCACATCAGAATTGGATCCATAGGCACGTGAAAAACTTCGTTCTGGAGTGCCTCCACCCACCACGGAGTCCAACAAGGGAGGCAGTGTGCCGGTCATCTGGCAAAAGCCAGGCACGGCGCCTACCTGAAGTACACTCAGAATATAATGCTACAGCATCAGGGCGAGGATCCAACGGGTAAACCTGCCACCCCTTATCTGCAGCACTAACCTTACAGCAATGTCTCTGATGAGACATCACCAGCCGATTGACAGGAGCGGGCTCGCTCCTGCCACCCGTTTACAGCGAAGCGTGGGCCAAAGGGAACGCAAAAGGTATCCCCAGGACACCATTTTCCTCCTTACGGGACGCCGCACACGGCAAACATGCGGGTCGGAAAACCAACGTTGTTAGTAAGAAAACAAAGAAATAATACGAACATTAAAATAAATTGTCGAAAAAAAATATTAAACGAATTTAACGCAATACAAAACGAAAAATATAGTATTATTAATGAATATTTTGAGTAATCTAATAAAAAATTAATCAATAGTTTTGTACATTTAAATTTCGAAAAATTGTCTGTAGTCTAGACGGGAAAAGAAGAAAAGGGAAAATTGAATGACAAGAGGGTCGAAAATAGAGAAGGATCACTAGGGTACCCCGGGTTCGTGACACCCGTTTACCAAAGAGAGTAAACCCCTTGGGAAAAGGAAAAGATCACTAGGGCACCTCGGGATTGTGACACCCGTACTCACCTAAAGAAGGTGAGCCCCCTGAGGGGTCGCAAACAGTCGGATACCTTAAGTGATGAACCACGATTCAGCATACAAAGCGATTCTCGCCGAGTTCTCATCTAGACAGCTCAAGAAATGCTATCATCCTGCAAACATTAGACTTCTCTTTGGTGGCACTGTCATCCTGGTATAGGAGGCATAATAGTGGACGCACGTATGCTACTCCATACCTTCTCTGCTGGTACGACACATGAGCTCTAAAAGGATGAGATTTTAGAACCTTATGTACGGCTTTTTTGAGGAGTTGTGAGAGATCAATTCGTTTTAATGTTGTTTAATGTGATTCGTTAATGTGAATTGTTTTAATCAATTCGTTTAATCTGAGCACACAGAGCTGATTACTACACGATTATCTGGAATAAGATGGTATTCGCCGTATGGTGTGGCCATCGAGGTGTATAGATCTCAATCAGACCTTCTGTGATTCTCTAAGAGCCATTGAATGATGACAATCCACTACAAGATTTAAAATCCCCTCTTTTGGAAAAATGTGAATTACTGCCCCAATTGTTGATCAGTATTCACATTAATAGTATGAGAGCACATTGTAAGGCTTAAATAAAATGTGGCCTATCTCTTATCAGATGAGAAATTTCGAGTTATGACGTATCGTACTTTGACCATTGTGGCTCTTATTTGCAAATCAGCTTACGCTGAAACATTATGCTTTTTTTTAATTTCCAGCCTTTCTACTGTATAATGTGTTACTATACCAAATTTTCAAGCAAAATGACAGATTTTGTTGAAATATCTATCTCATTTTTATGTGTGTTTTTAACTTTAATTTTGAGCATTATAGTGTATAATAATGTAATATATATATACACTGTGAAATATTAAAACTCGTGGAATATCTTAACATCGTCTGGAACAGCCTTTTAAAAGGGCGAAGTGCACTAACAGCCATTGAATTGATAAATCATCGGAAGTAAAAATTATTCAGTCATGTTGACGTTCATCAGCAGAATGTGTAGATTACTGATATCATACATAAGGACTACAATTATTTCCAACATGCAAAGCACCTCAAGGTATCCGACTACCCCAAAATCGGGAATTTTGCCAAAAATAGACAAATTAGTTTAGGATTTTATTTTATAGACCATCTTATTAGCTTTATAAAAATACCGTTTAATATTTTTCGTTTAGAACAAAAACTACAAGTGTTTTAGTAAAAGCCGATGCCATTACTTTAAGCAAGATATACTTTAAAACGCGTTTTACTCGAAATGTGTGAGTGTTTTTTTTTTTTTTAAATACTGAAGGGCCAGCGATTGCTAAAAAAGTTTTCAGAATAATTAACCGAATTTTTTTCTGTATGTTCTGTATAATAGTAGAAATGTTTTAACCTTCAGATTTATCAATCACTGTTGTTTTACTACGAAATTTACAATACTTTATGTTAATATAATCACTTATTCTAAGCAATATCATATAATAACTAAGATTAAGTGCTCTAGTTTTTGTAAAAATTAAAATCTTTATCCTGAAGGTTACTTCAAAACCGAATAATATAGCAGCACATCAAAATTGAAAATTTGTTCACAAACTTTTGGTACAGTACGGGCCGCGTTTATGTTATTTTTTTGTCAATTTTTAATCATTTTTTCCTATTTTTAGTAATAATTTATTTTGCTCTTCTTAATTTAGCATATTTTTCTTAAAATGTACTAAACAAATCAAAAGACAACAAAAAATCCTTATATCTCCATTTTTTAAAAAAAGTAAGTAGTCGGATACTTTAATAGTGAGTCGTAGAAGTCATAACAGTCATAGAAATCCTGGTACGAAGTTGATACAGATTACGTAGCAAACGTTGAATAGTGATTTCTCGTTTTATGCCATTCAATACATTTTCGGATTGAAGCAGGTCTGGTGAAGATACAAAGACCATAGAAAATTAAAATGTATCTACAACATGTCGATAGAGACAACAGCAGCATGTATGGAAACATTGCTTTGTTGGAAAAGTTGAAACAGGGCGTTCAGTAACAGGATGGCAACTGGTTGCAGCATCTCTCGAACATTAAGTTGACCAGTCAAAAGGCCCCCGTTAGGGAAACCAAAAGGTTTTCAGCATCATAATTGCAGTCTACACTATGACGCCAGGTCTTCCAGACCCATTTTACTGGATCTTGAGCTGACTACGCTCTCAACACATGGATTTGATTTTATCTACACTAAGACAAGCGTGTCGTTGATGAAGACAAAATCAATGCAATCCGACGAATCCATGCTCGTTTAAGCATGATGCCATTCCTACCATTGACGATGATGAGTTAAAAAAACTAATCATCGTAACCTATATAAGCCAAGTCCTTCGCTTGTGAAGCCATCAAAATAATTTATGGAATGATGCAGAGTTTTCCAAGGATGAAAACAGAGATATAGTTCCCTACTCTTCAAACTTTCACACCATGCCAATATGAAAACTTTTAGACAAATTTAAAGGGCATCAACCCCTTTACACTTCAGGGTCTTTAAAGGCACCTGAAATCAAAGACAACGAGTTCGCGATCATGACCTTTCGGCTAATGCTGCTACATTTCATTTTTGGATATATGGAGTGAGTTTTTAAGCATAGCACTCTAAAGGAACATGAATGCTACTGGCGACGGACCTCACAGCTTGAATAAAGTGGTAAGAGCGACACCAGAGATGGCACCTGCTCTCTAAACTACCACAACACGCCAATAGAAAGCTTTTGAGTTCTACATATTTAGCATATATAAGCGCCTCTACACTGGGGGTCTTCAGTGGCACTAAGCTAGAACTCATGAAACGCCTACCCTCAGTCCGTGACCATGACCCCTTGGCTGCCACGACCACTTTGGATAAATGGAAACAAGTCATAAAGTGAGATTTTGAAACATTTTGAAAATATGAATGCGATATCACATACTATTATTCAAATAATTTCAAATATTTTTTTCATTTTACTGTTTACAGGTTTCCTTAGATTGGCAATGATGTGTGACAACATCACTCAGAGTGAGGATATCCGTTGTTGTGAGTACCGTTACAGTGACACCGCTGTCCACAAACACTTATACAGGGTGTCTCAGGATTATTGGGACAAACTTTATGGGAAGTTAGGGGGACATCAAAAGGATTCAGATTTGCATGCAACCCATGGTTGTGGAAACACCTTCTTTTGATACTAGGTGGCGCTAATCACAAGATCATTGGAGGAAACTGACCTGCATTACCGCAGTCATTTGAGCTGTCATTACCCTCAGAACAATATGGAACGTTTTACAAACAACGAGCGAGCAGATATGCATCTCATTTAGGGATTGGCAGAAGGAGATGCACGATCAGCAGAATGATTGTATCGCGAAAGATACCTATGAATAGGTGCAACGGACCACCGAATTTCTCAGTTTATGTGAATGTGGATTATTATGAGGTAATAGGCATAGAGAGGGTAGGATACGAGTGACTCGAGCTCATAGCATGACTCAGCTTTGATCAATAACTGTTTCAGATGATCTCAGTCTCGTGCTTCTTTGTTCCTTGTTGTTGCCCTAGTACTTTCCCATTATGTTTCCGACTATGAGTTGGTTTGCAAATTTGAATCATTGTGACGTCCCCCCAATCCCCTTAAAATTTGTCCCAATAATTTTGGGACACCCTGAAAAATAAATGCGAAGCATTTAGAAAGTCATGTTTTTTTAACACTATTTTATAAACTTCACTTGTATGTGACGGAATCTTTGAACTCAATTTCTACTCACTTTAAAAGGTCAGATTAATTCAAAATTTTGTACACTTGTCCAGGACCGATGACAATACAATAATTTCATAATTTTGTCCCGTTGATCATGATCAACGATTTCCTTTTTTCAGATCCCATCCCGCATCTGGCGAATCAATTTAGATTCCATTTCCAGATTTGGCGACTAATTCCAGATATTGGTGATTAATTCCAGACATAACAATGATTCACGTGATGTTAAGAAATTATTACGTCATAATTTCTTAACATTGTAAAATTCTATACAATTGAAGCAGAAAATTGCATACAAATTGAAAAAATGATATTTGGATATGAATATATGCATGAATTATAAAGAAATAATAAAATAAATGGATATTTGAATTTATATATTCCTACTATAGCTACATAAGGGTTATAGGTAATTAACATTATCATTTTTAAGCATGGTGTGACGTCGTCACAATGGAGAAAGCGCCTCTATTCATATCTTTCAATTCTTTATCTCATTCAAATCTTTAAGGTCCTCAAACGACTCGATCTCTAGGCCGAATAGCCACTCCTCTAACTAGTCATTTCAAAGGTGAAGTCTTTCCAGGTACTATCCGATTTCTTTTGGTGTTTAACAAATCTCTGGCGAAAGACTTCCAGACTTAACTTAAATCGTTTAAGTAATAGTTTTTTAATATAGTCATAATTTTCTGCTTGTTCCTCCGGTTCGCGAGCAATGAACTGCACGATATCCAAAGGTAACAAACCTAATAAATGCCCTACCCAGTCTGTTTTTTCAATTAAAGCCCTTTTAGCCTGGCGTTCAAAAATAACCAAATACAAACTAATATCTGACTGATTTGGATTAAAATCTAGGATTTTCTTAAATTTACATTCGAGGTTACAGAACGGGGATTTATACAGCCGGTTGATTCATCGTTTACACCATGTCCGGATTCTATTTTAAATCTTTCTAGATCAAATTTTAATTGTAATTCTTTCTCTTTCAACGCGTGCTCTGCTAATCTTAAGGTCTCTGCTCTTTCTGATTCTGAAAATCTAATTTTTTCTGCCCTTTCCCATTCCTCTTTAATTTTCCTATTTGCAATAATAGTCTCAAACAGATTTTTTACGAATTCCTCTTCGTAACCCTCACTGTTAGTGATTGCGGTTTTGAGGTTAGGGACAGTCATGCTTGGTGTGACATCTACCCCTAATTCCTCTGCGAGTAGCAACATATCTTGCTTTTTCCCTTTTCCGAGAAAAGCCATTTTTGAACAATATCAGCACAATATATTTGTTAAAATTCACACAATATTTACTACTCTCTAGTATCACAATAACATTGGTCCCATGCAAACACAGAAACAAACAAAGAAAAATCCCCCACATCCGGTGGCGGCGAAATGCTTCCCTCGGGTCAAAGGTTGCAGGGGCTAATTAAGACACATCCGTCTCAGTATATTAGCGACTGCAGGTGGTTTTGCACGTGTGGTCATTCTTCTAAAACTGACCCGGCCGTGGGAAGCAAGTCCCAGATGTCTCAGGGGGGGGGGACGCACACACGTCACACTGTTTACCTCATGTTGATTGTATGTATTTAAATCATTTTAATATCACATGCACGAAAATTCACAAATTTAGGTAGTTTGGGAAGTGGAGGAAAAGCTTAAATATTTCATTACATTCAGTCCTACATTAAATTGAATGATGTAGTGCATTTTAATTCATGTAGTGCACGTCTTGTCTTTGTGAGCAGTAGGGAAAATACTTCGTCCACTGCATTTCATTACGTATATTATCCAAGAAACATAAATATGTTACCGGCAATTAAAGCGTGATTCTTGGAAGGCTTAAATTGTCAATTTATATTTATTTTGAAAGCAATAGTTTGTTATGAATTACTTTGTATCATCGAAATCCCTGCCTGTCTTTATAACATAATCTAAAAGTTTTATTCTAATCTTTTAAATGAAGAAATTCACACTCACCGTAACGTTTCAATTCGAACAATAACCTATCTATGATTAATGTATCATGTTACACAAGTATATTTGTGGCAATAGATATTTCAGATTTGCAAGTCAAACAATTGAGGCTTTGGAAAGAAAAAAATTTAAAATATATATTCTATTAGTAATAGAATACTTTTTAAAATTTAACTTATTTTTACCATGTATTATGTACACACTTATTTTTCTAGAATGGGAAGGGGTAGTATCAAAAGATATTCACTAGAAAAGGGGGCGGCATTGAAATATACACGAGTAAAGGTTGGGAACCTTTGATCTATAATGTGCCACACCAAAAGGTGGCACCAGGTGATGGGAAATGTACTATGTATGCAATGACAATCGATAATCCACATTTGAAAGGGGAAAATATTATGGTGGGTTAGATTGTAGTGTTTAGCCTTATTGCAAAATATTTTATTTTTAGGTTAAAGTATTGGTGGTGCAGAAGTGTAGGGTAATTTTACATGTATTTCATCACATGGGATACACTTTATTCATTTTTCTGATTTTTTTCTTTTCTAATTAAGTGATAAGTGACTTGGACATGGGACTAGAGGCTTCGGTGGTATGAAGCACAACTTTATCAATATTCTTTCCATATAAAGGAATTTCTTCTGGAAATATTGTCTCTAAAATATTCTGCTGATAGTAGAGTGAAATAATTTTGGATTCACTGGCGATTCTTTTTCGATTTTTAATTTGCCGTTGTTAGAAAATCCTGCAACTATCATGGGTCCCTTTAGGAACATTACTGTACACTGACGAAGCCATTTCGTAAAACCACAAGACTGAATGCTATAAATTGTTAATTTTAGTTCAAAAAACGAACTAGTTAAAAGTACGTTTTCTTTTTGATAATATCTTTGCTAATTATCTTTTAACACAATTATAACTCCTCTCCCCCCCCCTTCAAAATACCAGTATAAAATAACCTAAAAAATACAAAAAATTTCAAACTAATTTATTGAGTAAACCTACATTGATCAATACAATTCTTAGAAAATTATTTTTTTCCAACAGTTAATGAGTATGAAAAGCCAAACTTAGCTAAAGAAAAAACTATTAATTTATTAAACAGAATCAATTCTAGATCATCATATTCGCCAGTTTTTTTAAGCATAATTAAACAAATAATCAATGAAGATTTATTTTAATACACAAATAAAACAAATTAAATTTGGTACTTTTCATTTAGAATTTCTTTTTCACGATATTCAGCCACTCAATTATGATACATGAATGCATAATTTAAAATATTAAACAGGCGGCTACAAATGCTTATCAAAATTAATTATAATTGATTATTTCAAAATATACTCTCACCACTGATTTTCTTCATTACTTAAATAGGTAAATTTATCTACAGAATTCAAGTAAATATATATAAAAATATTTACAGTTTCATCAAAATTCAAAACTGTTAATACTTATAGAATATTTATTAATGTAAATATCAAGAATCATAAAAAAATAACCAAAGAAGGCTTTCATATGGACGCAATGAAGTTTTCAGACATTTTAAAATCCTTCATTTAAACTAGGGATGTGATATTTCAAACATAAAATTATGTCATATTAAAAAACTGACCAAAAATCCAATTTATTCACATCTCAAATTCGGTATAAAAGAAAAAAATTCTATTAAATCCATTTTTCTTAAAAAAGTTTGATCTACACTATTAAAATTCGTAAACAAACGTATCTATCTATGTGCGTCTATCTCACGAACCGCACGGCGCAGAAACTCGCCGAAGGTACTAAAAGATCGCGAATGATTCGAGGTAGCCGATTTGACCATCTTTGTTCCGATATTACAATTAGTTAAAAATAAATAAACACACGGAGAAAAAAATTAGCTTACCAAAAAGGAGGCGTCAAAATTAAACGAAATTTTACATACCTAATAACTACTTTCACATAAGTAAATTATTAGAAAATGAAAGAAAAAGAATAATTTATTTCAGAGAAAAAGGCAAAAGAACGGTGGATTTAATACCCTGTTGAACCCCTTCTAGCACGAATGCACGATAAGATACGATCGGGCATTGAGGCATACAAATTCTGTATGATGTCTTGAGACATTTCGTTCCACATTTGTTGTAACCTTGCCTCTAGTTCGTTCAAACTCGTGGGATGCCTAACTCGCCGTCCTGAATGATCCCGGATATGCTCGATTGGA